>JAHBCN010011707.1:0-5000 GCA_019359885.1 Listronotus oregonensis
TTTTTTTTTATTTTATCAAAAAATTGGGTTTTTTTTTAAATTAAATGAAGGTTAAAGAGCATAATCGGAATATTTTTTGCAAGATAATTGAGTTTTACTGATTTTAGAGCCTATCTATTGGGCTATATTTTTTTTGTTTATAATATTTAAGGTCAAAAAAACTGTGTTTTGTTTTTTCGAGACTTATATTTTACTAATTTGAATCAACTTAAAAAAAATTAATATTAGCCCTTTGTTTTGAGCATTAAAAAAAATTTTTTTTGTAAATAAAAAATTTAAAAAGCCCCTGCATATTACAATTTTTAAACAGAAATAAAAAACTGTTATAAAAACAATGTTTAAAAAAAGGGGCCCCCAAAAGGGGAACCCAGTTAAAAATTTTTTTGTTTAATCAAAACCCTAATTTTTTAAAATTATTTAAAATTAATTTGGGGACGGCATTCGATAGTATAATATTAACTTATAAGCGAAGAAAAAATTTGAAAAAAGGTTTTTTATTGATAAATATGTGTTTAAAGTTTAAAAACTGATATTTTTGGGGGCGCGGGGAAAGGTAGTGGTGGGGAAAAAATTGAGAATTAAACTCCAAGGCAAAAAAACCTTTTCGCGAATTTTTATCGGATTTTTTTTTTACCCGGGGATATTGCAAAAGTTGTAAATGATGTGATTTAGTTTTTAAAAATTATTATATTTTTTATTAAACTTTAGTTTATGCGTCCAGACCCAAAAATTTTTTAAAAACCAATTTACATTTTTTAAACCTAGTCCATTTTTTAAATTAAATAAAATCCAAAAAAATTTCAACTTTGTAGAAAACTTTTTTTTTAGGAAAAAAAAGTATAGAAGAAAAAAGGGTTTTTTGGTAACCCCGGGGCTTTTTAAACAAAAAATATCGCATATCTTAATGTTAGGGGCTTTTAAAAATTTCCCCTTTTTTCATTACACAGTCAACATTTTTTTTGTTGATTTACTAAATAATATAAAAATTTGACATATGTTGTTTTTTCAGAAACCCCCATTATTTTACTCTCTTTTTATAAATATTGTGCATTTACATGTTAATAAAGACTTATAAAAATTTTGTTAACCTCTCATTTCAGTTTTTTACTAAAAATAATTTCAAGAGTTTTATCCCCACCACTAACTTTTCCCGCTCGAAAGTATCAGTTTTAAAACCCTTTTTAAAAAAAACAAAAAAACCTTTTTTAATTCAAGTATTACACTATCGAATACCGTCCAAATAAATTCTTGAAAAATTTAAAACAATAAGGTTAATTAAAAAAAAAATTTGACTGGGTTTCCCACTAGTGGGGGAGATTTTTTAAAACTATTTTTTTTAATTCGGTTTTTTTATATTTATTAAAATTTTGTAATTGATGGGGGGGGAAATTTTTTAAACCCCTTTTTTTGAGGCTCAAAAAAAAAATCTAATTTATTTTTTTATTAAGTTATTCAAATTAGTAAAATATAAGTCTCAAAAAACCCAAAAAGACAGTTTTTATGACCTAAAATAGTTTAAACAAAAAAATATAGCCCAATAGATTAGGCTCTAAAATGAGAAAAACTCAATTATCTTAGCAAAAAATTATCCGTTTTTTTGCTTTTTTTAAAAAAATTAACCAAATTTTTCAAAAAAATAATAAAAATTTTTTAAAAACTATTTTTAAAAATTTTTTTTGCATTCTTTTAAAAAAATTGACCAAATCAATTTTAACGGCTCAAATTAATTTTTAAATTTATTTGAAAATATCCCTTAAAATTAAAATGGCGCTAGCGAAGCGAAAAACACGTTTTTACTTTTTTAACCCCCACCTCTGCACCCTTTTTTTGAGTCTAAAACTATATAGTGATATTAAGATAACCCCCCCCTATGATTTTTTACCCTTTTTTTAAACCCGTTTAAATTAAAAGTCATGAAAATTACCTACATACGGGCCCCAATAAAGCCTGCATTTGTTTTAAATTTTTTTTTAAAAAAAAGTTTATAATTTACTTAAAAAAGATGTAGGGGGTGAATACACCCAAATCAACTTGTTTTAAACATAATACGAAAAGGTTTCTATAGTTTTTTTTTTATTTCTGGTATAATTAAAATTAAAAAAAAAAACTATTTGGCTTTTTTCCAGAAAAAAAGATATTTAAACCCCCGGTTTTTTAAAATTTAGGGAAAAAAAGAAAAAAAATTTTTGGGGGTTAAAAATTTTCCCACCAAAACCCCCTTGATTAAAAATTTAGCATTTTTTTTTTTTTTAAAAAAAACATCCAAAATTTTTTAAAATTTTTTTGAGTGGGGAAAGTAGTATTTCTAGGAAAGTTTAAAAAAAATTTATAAGAAAAGTTGTTTGGGGAAAGTAAAATTATCCCCCCAAAACCAAAATTTTATAACCATGGGGTACTTTGATTTTTACGTTTTGTTTACCAATTAATTTTATTCATATTTAATAGGTAAATAATAATTTAAACTAAAAATCAAAAACCCTTTTTGGTTTAGAAATTGGGGTTCCCGGGTTTTTTGCATTTAAACCAAAAATTTTTTTAAAATCTTCCTTTAAAAATTTCTTTCCTCAAAAATTTAAAAAATTAATAAGGCATGTTGTTTTTTTTAAAAAAAAAAATATGAAAATTTTTTTTAATCGGGGGTAAAATTTTTTTTTCTTTTTTAAAAATTTTTCCGGGAAAATTTTTATTTTTTTTTAAAAAATAATTTTTTTTTTAGATTATTATGGAAAGCTAGTCTGATCTCGCAAAATAGTAAAAAAAAACATGAAAAGACATAAAAGGTTTAATTTTTTAAAAATTGGGGTTTTTTTTAAAAAATATTATAAAATAATTATTTATTAAATATAGTTTATGAAATTATAAAAAAATAGAAAGTAAACTTACTTAAGAACTTTTTGGAACCCCCTTATAACATATATATATATATATATATATATATATATATATATATATATATATATATATATATATATATATATATATATATATATTGTTATTTTAAACTTATTGGTAATCGACAGACGAGTGTAGTTTATCAATTATTTTATTATATTACTCAAAACAGATAAGAAACAAAAATTTTTGTATTTTACTAACTAATTTTTTGACTTCTGACATGATTTTTAAAAAAAATATTTACTGGTGAAGGTACATGTAGGGGTCCTTTTTTTTTAAAAAAATATAAAAAAAAAGTGAATAAAACTTTTAGCCATATAGATAGTTTTTAAAAAAACTTTTTTATTTCTGGGAATATAAATTTAAAAAAAAAAAAGGGAAAATTGTCTGGGGAAAATTAACCTTTTTGACCAAATTTGGAGGGGGGTTTTTGGGCCTGGTAAAAAAATGAAAATTTTGGCGGAAAGGGGGGTTTTTTCCAGATATCCATCAAAAGTTAAAAAAAAACTAACCTCATTTACATTTTTTCCCTTTTTTTTAAAAAGATTTTTACACTAAATTGGAACACAATAAATAAACATTTTTTAAAATCTTGTTTTTATATTTATTTTATCCCTTTTTTTTTAATTTAGTTAAAAAAATTCACTTTTAAACGCTGCAACCAGGTATACAATATATACAACAGGGCCCCCCCCGTTTAAAAGGGGGGCCCAAAATTTTAAGAAAAAGGTAAAATAAACAAATAAATTTTTAAAAAAAGATTTTTAAAAAAATATTGTTTGCCTTTTTTTAGTGTAAAAATCAAAAATTGTCTACAAAAAGAGGGGGGAATAAAGTGTAAATGAGGTTGGTTTGACTTTCAAGTTTGATGATGGATATCTAAAGGTTTTTCCCAAAAACGTTCGTGCCCCCCAAACCCCCGTATGGGGGAAAAGGGAAGGCCCTTTTTCTAGAAAATTTCCCCAAAAAAAGGGGTTTTTTTTCTCAAGAATAAAGATATTTATACAGGGTGAATTTTTTAATTGGGAAAAAAATGCAGGATGTTTTTTTTCAATATTTTAAGACTAAAAGTCCAAAAAGATATGCGCAAGGAGCTTTTTTTTTGAGATACAGGGTGTTTAAATTTTAAAAAAAATTTTTTTTTTTTATTGTAATTTTCATACCACTTTAAAAAAATTTTTATGAAAATTGGTGTACAGCTTTAGTTTAAAGAACATTTTTTGACCTAAGAAATTTTTTTTTATTTCCAACAGTGGCGTCCGTACTGGCCCCCTGACTAGTTTTTTTTAAGGGAAAAAAAGTAGCCCCATTTTTTCTCTTAAAAAAAAAATTTTTTTTTGGTGCCCCGGGGTTAATTTTAAAAAAACAAATTTTTCTTGACTTTTTTGTACGACTCCCCTTTTTTACCTTAAAAAAAAAATAAATTGATTTTTTTTGCATCTCTTGGGGACCAATTACGAAAAAAACGATTTATGTAACTTTGAACAAAATTTTTTTTTAAAAAAGATAACTTTTAACTGTTAAAAAAAAAAAATGTTTCATAACAAAAAAAATGTTTTTTAAGGCAAAACCGTACCCTTTTTAAAAATATTTAAATGGATAAAATGGCAAAAAAAAACTATTTTTTTTTAAAATTTTAAAATCCTTATCTAAAATTTAAAACGTTTAGGCCCCACATTCATATAATTTTTTTTTTTTAAAATGGGCCAAAAAAACCCCCCCTTAAATTTAAAACCTGTTTTAAAAAAAAAAACCCCCCGTATATTTTTTTTTAAAAAATTAAAATTTTTTTATAAATTATTATGGAGAGCTAGTCTTTTCATGGGGTTTTTTTTACTATTATTGCGAGAGCAGACTAGCCTCCATAATAATCTATAAAAAGAATAATTAAAAAAAAAATATATATATATATATATATATATATATATATATATATATATATATATATATATATATATATATATATATATATATATATATATATATATATATATATATATATATATATATATATATATATATATATATACTTTTAAAAATTTTTTTTTTCTGGAGAAAACCAAAAAAAATTTTTCTTTTAATAATACAAAACTCTCTTGTATTAT
>JAHBCN010011707.1:7500-28391 GCA_019359885.1 Listronotus oregonensis
CGAAAAGGTTCCCCAAAAAACCCCCTGCCATAAATTTTGACTCAAAAAACAAATGGTGATATTTAAAATTTTTGGGGAAAAACGGAAAGGGTAGTTTTTTGGGTGGGGGTTTTTTCGTGAAAAAATTTTTTTTTGGATTTTTTTTTTCGCAACGTGGGTTCTTTTTTAAAACTACATATTTTTTTTTAAAAAAGGTACTCTTTTTGCACATCCCCAAAAAAGGGGTTTTTGGAAAATTGAAGGAAAAAAGTTTGCTCTGATGGGTTGTTTTTTTATTGTTTTAAAAATAAACCAAATACTAAAATTTTTTTTTATATTTTTTGATTCATTGAAGGTATGCGGTCTTATCATTTTTTTTTATTTCGCATGTACGCAAAATACATGTTCGGGGTTTAAAAGTTTTTTTTGTCAGTTTATTGTTGTTGAAGTGTGCGTAAACGTAAAATTTGACAAATTATGGAATCCCTGTGAGTGAATTGGCAAAATGCATTTTTTTATGGAAGGCGAAGGGGAAAAGGTCTTTTAGCTAAACGCTTGTATTTAAAAAATTCCCCAAAACGCGGGGGACCTTCTCACAGGATATTTGTGAGAATTCATAAAAACCTAAAGATACAGGTTCATTTGAACCTAAAACCCCAAAACCGGGGGTCTTTTTCGGTACTTTCACCTGATTTTGAGAAGCGCATTTTAGCACATGTAGAGGAAGATCCGGGGATATCGGTAAGGAGAAATGCAGTGCGGGAAAACGTGATCGCCATTCTGTGGGGTAACTCTTCATTCTCAACCCCCTGTATCCATCCCCATCCGGGAAAAAGTTTTTGCTCCGGGACTCCCCCGCTCGGTCATCTTCTGTTTTTTGGTTTTTGAAAACTCCACAAAACCCCCCTTTTTTTGGCAAATGTTTTATGCACGGATGGGGGTTTTTTAAAAAAAAGGGGAATTTTTTAATTACCAAATACACATTTGGTCTGATGAAAATCTTCATGCTGTTGTGGAAAGTCGATCCAAAATTTTCGATTCTCAGTTAACGTTTGGGCGGGAATTCTTGGCGATAGACTTTTTGGACCATTTTTTCTACCCCTGAGGTGGTTAATTTTAAAACCCTTTCGAAAAGTCACTTATTTCTTATAAATAAACATTTTAGGCAAAAGGGGTCAAAGTTCCTTAATTTTTTTTCTAAAATGATCTACCAAAAATTTTTGGTTTAATTCCCCAAGCACAGAGGCAGATCATGTTTTTATCATGATGGTGCCCAGCTCATTTTTCGCTAGCGGGAGGAATTTTTTTAAACCCAAATTTTTTTGAGAGGCTTGGGGAGGGGAATGGTGGTACAAGTTGGGGAGAAACCCAAGTTTTTAATCCACTAGTTTCCCCACCGGGGCCATTTAAAAAACTGGGGGTTTACTCAGCCCCGATTAACCCCAAAGAGCAACTACGGCAACGTTATTGACTGTTCCAATCAAATTGACAACACCTGGGATTTCCCCACGGGGTACGCGATCGTGGAGAAGAAAAGATGTCTGCTTTAAAAAATGAAAATTGGTCCCTTTGAACATTTACTATGGTTAATTTAAAAGGTATGTTTTTATTTTTAAAATTTTTGGTATTCAGTTTATTTCTTTTAAAAAAGCAATAAGATGTTTTTAAATAATGAAAATTTTTAATTTTTTAATTTAAAATTATTTGGTTATTTTTAAAAACGCCATAACATTAAAAAAGTTTATGTTGATTAACCAGTTAGCAACCCCCCCGGAAAAAATTTTTGCCTTAATTTTTTCCCCAAAAAAACCATCGCTCGGGGATGTGCAAAAAAATTTTTTGATAGGAAAAATTATGTAGTTTTAAAAATGAGCCCACTTGGGGAAAAAATTTCCCCAAAAAGTTTTAAAACAACCCCCCCCTAAAAAAACTCCCTTTTTCCGATTTTACAAAAATTTTTTTTCAGTATCACCATTTTTTTTTAGAGAAAAAATTTGGCGGGGGAATTTTTTTTAAAATTTTTCTTTTTTTTTTTAAGCCTATAATTTAAAAAAACCCCTTTTTTTAAAATTTCCCCCCTTTCAGCCCCTAACCCTTTTAATATGCATTTTCCCCCTATATTTTGGGGAATTTTTTTTTTATTTTTTTTGGGGTACTCCCCCCCGAATTTTTTACCCTTTTAATTTTACCCCTGTATATATATATATATATATATATATATATATATATATATATATATATATATATATATTATATATATATATATATATATATATATATATATATATATATATATATATATATATATATATATATATATATATATATATAAAATATATATATATATATATATATATATATATATATATATATATATATTTTTTAAAAATATATAAATAATATATATATTTTTTCTATATATATATATATATATATATATATATATATATATATATATATATATATATATATATATATATATATATATATATATATATATATATATATATATATATATATATATATATAAAACAGGTTAAGTCTGTGAAGTGGGACCCCCATTTATTGCTTTAAAATTAAATTTTGGGGGGAAAAAAAGCTAAAGGAAAAATTAATTTTTTTTAAATGCCCCCTTTTTTTTTTTTGGTTGTTTTTTTGTTTTCTCAAATATTCTAGTTTTTTTATATGGAAAAATAACCCCCCTATATTCAGTTTTTACGAGATATTTCCTTTAAAAAAGAAAATTTTAAAAAAAAAAAACCATTTTTCTCTTAATTTTTTTTACGTTTCTATGGTTTTAACGGTTTTGTAGAGTGACAAAACACTCAGAAAATTAAATGGGGAAATTTGATATCAAATAAAAGAGTAAAAATAAAAAACCAAAAAAAAAAAAACGGTTGAATCTTTTTTTTTTAGTTTTTAAAAAAACGGGGGTTTTTTAATTTTTATTAATCCCCTTCCCCCCATGGGTTTTTATGCAACTTTAAAAAAAACCCCTGAAACCATGAAACGTAAAAACATTAAAAGATGGGGTTTTTCCCCTTTTAAATTTTTTTTTTTGCTTCTCTAAAAATTTTAAAAAAAGGGTTAAAATTCCTTTTAAAAATATCTAGTTTTTATCGAAAACAAAAAAAAAATAAAAGGGCCTTTAAAAAAAATAATTTTCCCCGAAATTTTTGATACATAACGTTGTTTGCAAAAGTTAGAGCAGCAAAAACCAAAATTTTTTTTGTAAAAAACATTTTTTCCCAATTTGAATATTTAAAAGCAAAGGGGGGGGCTACTTAAAACCCCGTATATATATATATATATATATATATATATATATATATATATATATATATATATATATATATATATATATATATATATATATATATATATATATATATATATATATATATATATATATATATAATATTATAAAATTTTAAAAACAATTGGGGTCTTGCTCGCATTAGAGACGTGTACGTTTTTTTAAAGTTTTTTACCGATGGGCGAAATTCCACAATAAGGTCATAAACGGCCAAATTTCCCCTTTCCCCCATTTTAACCCCCTTTTTTTGAGGACTGTTGACCAGCAAAAAGGGTGGGTAAAAGGGGGAGGCAAATTGGGGAAAACCCCATAAGGGGCCCCCCTTTTTTTGGGGGCCCCCGGGGAAAAATTTTTTTTTAATTTTTTTTTTTAAAAGAAGATCTTGATAATCTTTGAAAATATACCCTACAATTTTAAAAAGGATGTTTCCAGTTAGATGGGGGATGCTTTTTTCAGTGGGGAGTACGAAATACTGGGGATAAAAATTTTCCCCAGGCCGTTGGATCGGAAGAAGAGGACCTGTTCCGGCCCCCCAAAAGGGTCCCAGATGGGAAAAAAAAACTTGTTTTTTCCCCTATGGGGATACGTTAAAAATTGGTCTACAAAACTTTTTTAAGCAGCAAATGGGGAAAAAAAAGAAAGCATTTAATTCAAAAACCCCCTTAATGTTACAAAATAAAAGATAGTTTTTTAAGACAATTCAATATGTTTTATAGCAAAAGGTGGAAAGAAATTTTTTTAATAAATTAATTTTTTAGTAAATTTTTTAAAATTTCCTTTTTTTATTAGTCTTGTGTTTTGAAAATTTTTTTATTTAATCTTAATAAAATAATAAATTTTTAAAAAAAAAGGAAAAAATTAAATTTTTACCGAGTTTTTTGTTTTGATTTTTAAAAACCATCCCCCTATGATATTTCCTATTTTGGTTAAATTTTTGGAAAACCCCTTAATTTTTAAAAAACTTTTTTTCAATAAAAAGGGAAAAACATAATTTTTCTGAAAGAGCACTTTAAAAGCTATTCAAAAAAAATTACACAGGGTGTTTTTTTTTAAGAAATTTAAAAAAAAAAAATTTAAAAAAATGAGATGTTTGAAAAATTTTTAATTATAAATTAAAAAAAAAAGAAGCATTTTGGGGGAAAAGTGATCAACATTTTTTTAATTAAATTTGACGGAAATTTAAAACCAAACAGTGGCGGAGAAATAACTTTTAAAAAAGTATGTTTTTGACTGCCCCTTTAAAAAAATTCATAACCGGCAACCCTGCTTTTTGACCCACATAAAAATTTTTAAATTGAATACAAACCCCCAAAAGTCTTCATTTGCCCAAAAAAATATTCCCTTTAACAAAAAAATAATTTTTGACCCTTTTTTTTAGGCCCCCCGTTTTGAAAATAATTTGATTGTAAGAGATGAAATTTTAAAAGGTTTTAAGAAAATTTTCTTATGTTCAATGGTTAAGTAACTATTTGACCCCTTAGTGGCCCAACCCTTATATATATATATATATATATATATATATATATATATATATATATATATATATATATATATATATATATATATATATATATATAAAGGTGAAAAAAGTATTATGCTCACCAAATGGGGAATGGGTGCTCAAAACAAGTCGATAAAGCCAAAAACATATGGGTCAAAAGTTAATCGTTTTCGAAATATTACCTTTCAAAGTTTAAAAAGTTGGCAACACCGCGCCTGTTTCATTGAATGCGAGTCGACCGGAAAATTTTTAAAGAGATTTGCCACGTTTGGTAGGTCTTTTGGTCAGAAATAGTGATGGGATAATTGAATTAAAAATAATCGATAATGGATTATTGAAAAACCCTATCATCGTTTTCAATTTAATTTTTTTTGATTTAAATTTTATTTTTCGAATTCAAATTAACTGAATAATCGTATGATAGCGGTTTTTTTTAATCGGATTATCTTATTTTTAATTCCCAATTATTCCAAACCTTTTTTCTGGCCAATAACCAAAAGGGCGTGTTAATGGTTTTTATTTACTTTTTTAAGGGGATTTTCATTTTTACATACAAATAATAAAAAATTACTTCATGCAATTTATTTTGATAGTTATATTTGAAATTAAATTTAATTAAAAAACAACAAATAATTATTGTAGGTATGGTTTTTATTTGTTAATAAAAAATAGTGTACTTACCAAAAAACAGGCTAAATATTCATTTTAAGAAAACAAATTATAATGTTTTAAGACAGCAGTTTTTTATTTTGCTTAAAGAATAAGATTTCTCGGTTGCACACATTCCGTTTTCAAAAATCTTTGGTACATTTGCACTACGTTTGTGGTAAATTTGAAACATATCGGCATATTTTCCCGATTTAAAAACAAACAAAAATATCGCTGCCTGCCGGTGAGCAATACTGACTGACTTTACTTCAGGCACCAGGATGCTCTGTTGCCAATTGTTTTTTAACTTTTTAACTGGGGGAAAAATTATTTATAATTATTATTATTTTTTTCATTTGTAAATTGAAACATTTAAAACTTAGTTTATTTTATTTATCAAATAAATCTACTAATAAGGAAAGACAAGAGTTTCCAATTTTTAAAGTTTTAAAATAACTTCTAAAGTTCTCTTGACTATTTAGAAAAAAATCTGTCAAGTTTAATTTTAAAATGTCAATAAAGGTTTTTAACTTTTTTGAGCTCTACTATCGCCCATTTTAATAGTGGCATAATACTTTTTACACCTTATATATATATATATATATATATATATATATATATATATATATATATATATATATACATATATAATTAAGGGGATATTGAAAGCTTAATTAGAATAAATGGTTTAAGAAATTTTTGAAAAAATAATAAAATATATATATATATATATATATATATATATATATATATATATATATATATATATATATATATATATATATATATATATATATATATATATATATATATATATATATATATATATATATATATATATATATATATATATATATATATATATATATATATATATATAAAAAGCATGGAAATCGGTGAACTACACGGATTTACTTAAAACAGTTATTCAATCTTTACTGCAATTTTTTCCCTTACAATTTAGGCGCAGTTTCAGGTAAATAGGGCAAAAGGTCCCAGCAAATTGTTTAAATGAAGAAGCGATGTAGTTAGCAGACTAGCGTTGGACCTTCAAAACCGATCCCTTAGGTCATTGGATTGACACCCATGACCCAATAGCTTGGTCGCCATGATCACCAGATTAATCAATTTCGAATTTTTTCTGTTGGGGTATTTTGAAAAATAAAATATATCGTACTCAACATCATGCAATTCGAGAATTTTGGAATGTGTGGTATTTCACACAATCCGTATACTGACTAACCGTAACAAGAATTTAGAAGTTTATAGGGCTATCCATTAGTATTATTAAATGCACTATGCAGAATTAGAACAGTGTCTAATAAATGCATCCACTATGTTATATAATGGATTGCAGTTTAAACAATATTTTTAACAACCAAATATGTAACAGATTTCCGCACCTTAATTTTGTAAGGTTAGATTAAAAATTTAATATAAAATGTTAAACTCTTTAAAACAGGATAAAGACGTATAGACTAAAAACTATGTAATTTTAGTTATAGCCATAGAATCTTCTCTGTAGGTGGCGGACATTATAGTAATTAAAATTAATTGAATATATTTGTAAAAATGCAAAATCAGTTCCTTTTTTTTTTTAAATAAATAATACTTTAATTAAGGTTATTTAAACAAACACGGCTTACTATGAAAAATTGAAGTTTAAATTTTATAAGTTTGATTTATGGACCAAAGTTGAAAAAAACTATTAGGTATTGTATATTTTTAAAAAGCTCTCATCAAACATAATTTAATGATTTAAAAACATACAGGGTGTTCCATAGAATAAATCCTATATTTAGTTAACATTTCGTAAACAATTAATTTAAAATAAATCTTACTACACCAAAAATGCCTACCAACATCAGTTTTTACTTTTGTCATAGGTAACAAAATAACTGAAATCATAAAGTAGCTACACTTCGCGGAAACCGCAAGTTTCTATTCCTAATAATAACCGAGATACCCCGCAATTACAACGAAATCTGGACACATTGCAAGGGCGGATTCAGAGAGGGGCGAATGGGGAGATCGCCCCCCCTCGTTAGCCAAAAAAAAAAGGAAAAAATAAAAAAAAAACAAGTTAAAGAGGAAAAAACGTAACTTTTGTTACGGTACTTAGTTATTAATTGAAAAAAAATTATGTTGCATAGTGCATTTAGTTAGGCATTCCAACCGGGTGGAAAGTGAGCACTTTCCACCCGGGTGGAAAGTAGAAGTCAAAAAACGTAAACTTTTCACCTTTCAAAGATAGGTGAAATGTCATTATTACATGCATGGTTGTAAATAAAATTGTTTTTTGTTTTTCAGGCCACATTGGCAATCCTCGACAAACTAGACATAGATGCCGAACGGCCGAATGATGAAGAAATCGCCAGAATGTTCGGTTATGAAGAAGCTTATCACGCTGGTACCCTCACAAGATGGCAAAAACTTAAACCAAAAATTTGGGCTCTCTTTGATGAACCTTATTCATCTTCGTCGGCCAAGGTACCTCCGATCAATGTGCAACATCGAAATGTGAATATATATTTTTACTAACTACTCTTATCTTGCCCTTAATTAGATAGAGGTAGATTAAGAGACATTTTCTTTTTAGAAAATTTAACATTGAAGTAGGTGTATTGCTTTTTTGCACATGCTTAAGTAGACTTACTAGTAGATTGGTATATTATTAACCACTAATTTACTTACCTGCTTGCCTTTGTTTTAAGTTTTTCAATTAGAGTACTACATTTTGTGTATTTGAGTAATTTATTTTTATAGTTTGCTGAATTATAAATTTATGTAATGTCTTTTACTATCTTGAACATTTTCTTTTGTTTTTATAAACTACTAGTCACACAAACTTAAGATAGTATTGAAGAATTTTTATGATTTCCTGATTTCTACCACATTAAAATAAATGTGTACTATACGTACAATAAATTCTTACTGGTAGTCAAGGACATAGGTTATTTAAGGATAAACTCTTTTATGTTTGTCCGGTACAACAGAGAAACAAAGCACAAAAGCTGACAGATCACCTAAAACAAAGTTAAGAAAAACCCCCAATAACCCCTTAACAACGTTTGGTTGGCAAGGCTACCACCGTTTTCAAGACGAAATTCATCCTAAAAATTAACTAAAACCTAAATATTAAGTAAAATTAAATTGTTTTTAATATTGATATAAAAATGTGTAATATCTTTTACTATCTTGAACATTAGGTTTTTATAAACTACTAGTCACACAAACTTAAGATAGTATTGAAGAATTTTTATGATTTTCTGATTTCTACAATTAAAATAAGTGTACATCGTATTATATTATAAAAAGGGTAAAGAATTAAGGCAAAAAACCACCTTCGTTTTTTATTTGCGTAAAACCGGTTGATGTCAATGTTTCTTATTTGAAGTTTTTAAGATGGTGAAGGTTATGGAAAATGTCATCCATTGGTGTCACATCAATAAAATAAAAAAAAATAAATTTATATAAACGATGTACAGTTGTATTCTAAAAAAAGTTAAACGAAACAGTTTTTTTAAAAATTACAATAGAAACAAAAAAATTAACGAATAAATAAATTTTTTGGCAAAATTCCTGTTTTTCTATTATTGAAACCAGTCTATTGGAATTGACCCGAATTATATTTAATACAATATTTGAATCAAGCTCTTTCCAGCACCCATGTATTATTTCCAAAATCTTCCAATTTTGTAGCCTAAAATTTTGAATATATATTTTTTTTTTCAATTTTTACCCCAAATATTTTCGATTGGATTTAAAATCTTTTATAAAACAAAGGGCCTTCCCTTATGGGTTTGAAACCCGGGGGGTTACAGCATTGGCCGTATGGACTGGACAATTATCTTGTTGAAATATGAACGTATTATTGGGATATTTTGCTCAACAGTTGGTAACAATATGTTTTCTAAAATGTTAATGTAATTTCCGGCATTAAATCTTCCCTCTATTCGCCAGCAAACACCAGGTCCATGAACACTTATCCGACCCAATACATTTACAGAGAAACGCCCATGTCTAGAAGTGAGGGGATTAGTATATCGCTTTTCAAACCTGGTATTGTTTGGACGGTAAACACGAATTTGGCCGTTATAAGTCGACTGGAACGTCTTTTCATCAGTAAAAATGACCCTGTTTCAAAATTGAGGATTGCGGTATATATAATTTAAAGCAAAAATAATCCTTGATTGTCGCCGTTCTTTGTTAAGAAAAATTTTTTGCGCAGCTGGGCTACATTTATTTCAGATTCCTTTACTCTCCTATTGGCGGTAGTAGGAAGGCAGGAAATACTGTATCAATAACAGCATCCCTTGCAGTTGCAAATGTATTATTTCTTAAATATCGCAAAAAAACAGCATCCTGTTCAGGGCTGGAAAGTTTGGGACGACCTGGACCAATTTTCCTCTTTAGAGAATCTTCTTGTTGCCAGCGTTGCTTAATTTTCAATATAGCTTTAAATTTCTATTATACACCTACGCTACAGCACGGATTGACCATCCTTCTTCGATCTTTGATACAATTTGAGCCTTTTCAACTTCAGACAACTGACGAGGTATTTTTATTTTCTTCTGTCAAAGTTTATTAAACGTTACCACCATGCATTTTCAAAATGAATAACACCGACGCCAGTGCTTTGCATTTTTGATAATCTATGACGTGTGATAACCTCCAATAAACAATCATTTAGACAAGCCGGTTTTACGCAAATATGGCAAAACTTGCCTCTCTTTTAAATTCGTGTACGCTTTTTTTATGAATAAAAAAGGATATAGGTTATTTAAGGATAAACTCTTTTATGTTTGTCCGGTACAACAGAGAAACAAAGCACAAAAGCTGACAGATCACCTAAAACAAAGTTAAGAAAAACCCCCAATAACCCCTTAACAATTAACGTTTGGGTGGCAAGGCTACCACCATTTTCAAGACGAAATTCATCCTAAAAATTAACTGAAACCTAAATATTAAGTAAAATTAAATAGTTTTTAATATTGATATAAAAATTTCGGATATTATAGGACATTTGGGTCTAAAATTTATTACGTAATGCCATATTAATTTGATATGAGAGATACATTTATTATTTTTAAAAACAAAAAGTTGTTGAGTTAATTGATTTTAAGCTTTTCTGATATTTCCTTAGCATCAAGCAAAGAAACAAAGTCTTAAATAAATTAACTAACAGTTCGCGTATTTTGAATACTTTTTCTTTTTTAGAATACTAAAATATTTCTGTTTATTTTGTGGTTCTTATTAAATGCGTATTGACAGATTATTAATTTGTGCAATTAATTTGATTTCATTGTAACCACAAAGTTAACTTCTTTAAAGTAAGGTTAAATAAAGGAAAGTGCAATTATATTGTTAAATAAGGGTAATTGCGAGGCTTAAATAACAGTTAATTTAGATTCTACTTGATTACCTTTGCTTGATGCTAAGGTACTTTGGGAAATACTTATAGTCCAAGAAAATAGGTCGTGAAATACGAATTTGAGGTTAAAACTTGAATTTTTGATATAAGTTACTTTAAAAAATCTAAAAACGAACTATAATTTTTTTTTTAATTCACCCCCGGGAAGGGGTGGAAAAAAATTAAAAAAGTGTTTCTTTTTTAATTTTGAGAAAAGGGTAAGTCCTAGAAAAAAAGTTTTAAATAAAAGTTGTAGAACGTAAAATTCTACATAAAAATGATTTTATAACTTTTCTGCTAAAATTAAAATATACTAAGATAGGGAAGCTAGAAGCTAGGGGATGAGAACAGCAACTTTAAAAAATCATAAATTATTGGAAAATTATAAAACTCATAGTTTTTTTTATTATTTATATAACTAAAAACTTTAATTCTAGAGAAAAGAAAATATCTAGAATTAAAGTTGTTAATTATATAAATAAAAATAAACTATGAGTTTTTAAATTTTCCAATAATTTATGATTTTTTTAAAGTATTCCTCTAGCTTCTAGCTACCCTATCTAGTTAATTTTAATTTGGAAAAAAATTATAGAATCATTTTATGTTTCAACTTTTATTAAAACTTTTTTTCTGAAACTTACCGTTTCCTCAAAAAACACTTTTAAATTTTTTTCACCTTCCCGGGGTGAATTCAAAAATAATTTACATTCGTTTTTAGATTCTTCAAAGTAACTGATATCAAAAATTTAAGTTTTAACCTAGAAATTCGTATTTCACGACCTAGTTTCTTGGACTAATAAAATTAATTAACTTATTAACTTTTTAATTTTTTGAAAATAAAAAATATATCTGTCATAACAGATTAATACGACATTTGTGACAATACGTTATAAATTTTAGACAAAAATCTAATTTAAAGCTTTACTAACTTTTTTTTGCTATGATGCTTTTTACAGAAAAAAAATATGTTTTTAAAACCCTCTAAAATATTTCGAATACTAGCTTAAATTTAAACTAAAATTCTCGACAAAATAATTTTGAATTTTAAATGTATTTTTTAATAAACAGTTATATAAATTAATTACTGTGCAGCAAACAATGACAAATAAAAAATCTATGATTTACATAAAACTCATCTTCGTGTAAGTGAATTATACACATACACCCAGTGACAAAAAAACAAAATTTCTAGTACAAAATAGAAAACTTAAAAAATTATAAACAGTAAAGAAACAATAATATTTATTCCTTTAAATACACAGTGCGACTAATAAAAAATATGAAGTCTTAGGGAATTTTTTATTTAAATGTTTTATTTAAAACGTGACTTTGGCATCAACTTCGGCTTTGATCGAAATAAAAATAAGCCATAAAACAGTAGTCACGTGATTCGCTTTATCTGCCAAATTTTAATTCTATTCCAAAAAAATTCCGAAGATGAGGTGTAAATTTCAAAGAAAAGTAAAGAAAAGAGTTTTTCGAAATACTTTTTTAGCCTATACGCAAAATTTTAGATAAATATGGTAATTTTGATTTTTTGTCCATATTATCTTAATTGCAAAACTGCCACTGTTTCAAAATGAGACTCACCGCAACCTACATAAAATTTTTTAGTCTTAACAGTGCTTTATTCCGGACATATTTTCTTTGAAGTAGCGCCATATTAAATGTGTGTTTTTCTACAAAATCCAAATTGGTCCAAAGCCCAGTCTGTAGGTAAAAATAAGGGTTTTTTGTTTCTGCAAGTGCCATTGTTAATTTTAGGGAAATACGTTCAAAATGTTTTTTTTTAGGTATTAAAAAAACCTATAATTTAAGCCCGGCTAAAATTGATTTGGTCCATTTGTTTACGAAAAAATGAAAAATACCTTTAAAAATAACCTTTTTTTGAAATGTTGATAATTATTGCAAAAATATTTTTTTATTCATTTCTGTCATTGCAAAACATTGGTTTTTTTAATTCTTAATTAAATGAGAGGTTCTAAAGCATGATTGGATCATTTGTTGCTAAGATAATTGATTTTTACTGATTTTAGAGCCCTAATCTAGTAGGCTATATCGTTTTTGTTTATAAATATTTTAGGTTTTACAAACTGCCTTTTGCTTTTTCGAGACTTATATTTTACTAATTTAGAAACGAAATAAAAAATAATATTCAGTCCTTCGTTTTGAGCCTTGAAAAAAAGGTACTTTTTTGTTAATAAACAATTGGAGCCGGAGCGCCCCCTGCAGAAGTTAAAAATTTTAAATCCAGAAATATGGAAAGCTGGCTTTAAAACAAATATTAAAAAAGAAAGTGTCTATGACCAGTAGGAACCGAGTTACCAATTTTTTTAAAGTAATATTTAAATTGTTTATAATAATTAAAAAATAATTTGACCGGCATTTAATAGTATAACACTTAAACCTAAACCCTATTAGACGGCAAATCAATTAATAAATCTAAAGCTAAAATTTTAGTTTCAGTTTCAGATATACTAATGGATCTCTCGCCAGTACCATTTACATTGGAGGATTTGTGAACACCAATCTGGCTTTTCGATTCCTAAAGTGCCTTTAATATTACCATTAAAAATAAGCTGAGACGCATGGATTTAAATTAAAAAAAAAATATGATAATTTTTAAAAACTCAATGCACCATTATCTATAACTTTTTGCGCTACCCTAGATAAAAAACTTGATCCGATAAAAATTTGCAAAGATATGGCTATTTTGTTACCGCTTCGCTGATTTAAACTCTCGATTTCAGTTTTTGACTCGGCATGTCAGTCCGAGAGCTTCCATCCCCACCACTACCTCCCTGGCGCCAACGAAAGTATCAGTCACTTTAAACATATCTTTTAGCAAAAAAACAAATATAACAACTTTTTATTATGCGGTATATTAGGTTTAAGTATTATACTATTGAATGCCGTCCAAATTATTTCTTAATTATTATAAACAATTTAAATATTACTTTAAAAAAAATTGTTAATTCGGTTCCCACTGGTCATAGAGACTTCTTTTTTTAAAATATCCAATTGTTTATTAACAAAAAATTACCTTTTTTTCAAGGCTCAAAACGAAGGACTAAATACATATTTTTTTATTTCGTTTCTAAATTAGTAAAATATAAGTCTCAAAAAAGCAAAAGACAGTTTGTAATATCTAAAATATTTATAAACAAAAAAGATATAGCCTACTAGATTAGGGTTCTAAAATCAGTAAAACTCAATTATCTTAGCAACAAATGATCCGATCATGTTTTAGAACCTCTTATTTAATTGGTAATTAAAAAAACCGATGTTTTTAATGACAGAAATGGATAGAAAAATATTTTTGCAATTATCATCAACATTTCAAAAAATGGCTATTTTTAACGGTTTTTTTGAATTTTTTCATAAACAAATGGACCAAATCAATTTTAGCCGGGCTCAAATTATAGGCTTTTTAATACCTAAAAAAAACAATTTGAACGTATTCCTCTGAAATTAACAATGGCGCTTGCAGAAGCGAAAAACACGTTTTTAGCACTTTTAACCCTCTACGCCTGCACACTTTTTTCGAGTCTAAAACTATAAAGTCATATTTAGGTAATCTCCCTCTACAACTTCTTACACCTTTAAACCTGTTACAAATTAAAGTCATGAAAATTACCTAGAGACTGGGCTACTATTAAAATTTGGTCACAAGGCATGCAAATTTATTCGCTTTTGATCCTTTATAAGGTAACTTCATAATATATCTATTTTTCTAAAGGTAGTTTGTTTCTAAAAGTAATACACTTTAATATTAGAAAAAGAGTTTAGTTAAAAAAGTCACATTTTCTAATTAAAAAAAAAAACATTAAACGCACTTAAAATTTCAAATTTTTAATTTAATAAACTATGTTTGGTTATTAATTAAAATATTTTAAAAACTTTTAGGCGCAAACTACATTTCTAGAAATGGATTAAATATGACCCAACTTTAGCAGCTAATTTCAATTTTGTGGAAAAACTCACATTTCATATGGCGCTACTTTAAAGCAAATGTATCTGAAAAAAATTATTGTTAAAACTAAAAAGTCACGGGTACATTGCGTAAAGTTTTATTTTGCAATTAATTAACCAAAATTGCACATGGGCTAAAAATTGCATTTGAAAAACTTATTTCACTAACTTTTGTCGATATTTTTAACAATAACCCTACTTTTAAAATTTTAGTTATCTCGATTAAAGTAGAAATTGCCAAAGTCAAATCTCAAATAAAGCTAATAATAAAAAAGAATCTTTTCCTTAAAAGTGTTGGACAATGTTATGGTTTCAACAACACATAGATACATCACTAACCGAAACTTTGTGTATTAATTAACAAATAAAGACAATGAAAATTCAAGATTTTAGCGTAATTAAAAAAAGAATTCCATATAATGCGGACTTAACTGGTCAGACTGTACATCGTGAGAAACTTAAATTGTCTATATTTATTATAAGTGGATTAAAATGAGTTTTTATACAATTGTTTTAAATTTACATTAAATCATCGATTCCAGCTCCATAGAGTAAACTTCCTGTATCAACTCCGATGTGTTCAGCTCCTTTTTTTCAAGTCTTTACCTTATCCTGGCTTCTTTGCTTAGCTGCTGAGCTTGTATCTTGGCCCTGTTGATGCGACAGTCCTCGATAAGGAAAGACTTTTTTTAAAGTGAGGAGACTAATTAGTCAGTAACTTCGAAATTCTGCTTTGATTGACTTCAAGGTTTTGGGAATTTATTCTTGAGATGTTTAACTTAAGAAAAGACAAAAAATTGATTTTTAGGCCTTAACCCCCCTCGTAAATTAATTCAAAGGATTTGAGCGCATTATCTATAAGTTTTTCGACGACTAAATTTTCTACACTAAGGCCCAGTTTCACAATATGTGTTTATAATTAACTTTGGGTTAATTACCTTGGCAACACCAATTACGTTTCGGTATTTGGCGTTTATATGGAATTTAAGTTAATGTAAATAAAAGCCACATATTCTAAAAGTGAGCCTTAGATGTTTATTTAGAGTAAACTTAAAGGTAGGACAGAAAAGCCGACAAACTATGGGAATTTTTCTTTTATTTTTAGCTGATCTTAAACTATGCTGTATTGTGGTTGTAGACTTAAAAAGAGTTCTTATTTTGTTCTTATTCAATATCCTTCCTATTCGGTCTTTAACATTTTTAATGTTGTTTCGTTGTCTTCGCTGGAGAATGTTCCTCTCTGTATTTCTTGTTTTTTGGTTGTTGTGCATGTCGTACTTCATTCCTTGTGTAGCCTTATTTATCAACGTCTTCTCCAAATGTTGTAACTCTGCATTAAAGTGCTGGGGCTCACATATTCTTTTCACTCGGTCTGTCAGTGTCTTGATTACGCCTGCATTTTGTCTTGGGTGGTGCTTGGATTCTTTGTTAAGGTACCTGTCCGTGTGTGTAGGCTTTCTATAGACTCTGTACCCTAACTTCCCGTCTTCATATCTCTCCACCAATATGTCCAAAAAGGCGATTGTTTTGTTATGTTCTGTTTCCATTGTAAACTGAATTCTCGGATTTAAAGAGTTTAAAATTTTTTTAAAAATTTGTAGTTCCGTTTCCACGTGACTTCAGATCTCAAAGGTATTATCCACGTATCGGAACCAATAAGACGGTTTTTTTTTCCGCAAACTGGAATACCTTCTGTTCAAACTGCTCCATAAAATAGTTTGCTATGACAGTGCTTAACGGACTTCCCATAGCTACGCCATCAGTTTGTTCGTAAAATTGGTCGTTCCATTGAAAAAAGTGGTTGTCAGACAATGTTAAAAAAGGGACGCAATGTCATTGGGAAATTTTTCCTTTAGTTGTTTTATGGCCTCGTTGACTGGGACACAACGTCAATACTGACAAGAATGTCTTCCGGGTTGCACGTGATGTTTCTTATTTTATCTATAAAATGTGTCGAATCCTTTATGTACGACTCTGTTTGTTCAATGTAAGGTTGTAGTAAGGATATTTAATATTTGGCTAGCTCATAGGTAGGTAACCCGATGGCGCTGACAATTGGTCTTAAGGGTGCATTTGGCTTGTGTATTTTGGGCAGTCCGTAGATTCTGGGTGGCAGAGCTTCAGATTTTGCTAGTTTCCTTTGTATGGCAGGATCTATTGACGATGATTTTATAAGGCTATTAGAAGACGGGAAGTTAGGGCACAGAGTCTATAGAAAACCTACACACACGGACAGGTACCTCAACAAAGAATCAAATCACCACCCAAGACAAAAAGCAGGGAGTAATCAAGACGACAGACCAAGCGAAAAGAATATGTGAGCCCCAGCACTTAAATGCAGAGTTACAATATTTGGAAAAGGTGTTAATAAATAACGGTTACACAAGGAATGAAGTAAGACATGCACAACAATAAAAAAACAAGAAACACAGATAGGAACATTCTCCAGAGAAAACAACGGTCCTGCCCTACATTAAAAATGTTACAGACCGAATAGGAAGGATATTGAATAAGCACAAAATAAGAACTGTTTTTAAGCCTACAACCACAATACAGCAAAGTTTAAGACCAGCTTAGGATAAAAGAAACCCCCTCTTGTCACCAGGGTTTACAGAATTCCATGTGGTCGGTTTACATAGGTTTAACAATGCACAGTATCAACACCAGGCCTAAAGAACACCGAAGGAGTTGTCGATATGGAAAAAAAGGATAAATCCGCTGTGGCTAAACACGCACTTTTAAGGGTAATTACAGGATCCTTTTTACAACACAAAGTCTTTTGGGACACCCAATTATTACCCAAAAATATACTAAGGCAATAGAAATACAAAAACATAAGAACAACTTTAACAGAAAAAAGGGCCTCAATTTTGCAAAGGGGGGTACCGACTAAAGATGCAAGAACGCTAAATATGAAGGCAGAAAACCCAACCATTTCCCCCTGCTGAAAGGAACGAAAGCCCCCCCCACCAAAACCCAAAAAAAACAGAACCCTCGACACCCCCCAAAGCAACCGTGAGCTGTCGGGAAAAGGTTCACCTCAAAAACCTTTGATAAGGTCTCCGCAGTGATAGACAAAAAGTCAGGTAAAAACCAACAGACCACGAAAAAGCCTGAAAACCCATATAATGTAGCTAAAATCGGCCGTGAAACACACACTTCGATAATCGATATCTTTACTAGATATTTACTTTTTTAGTAAATTTTTAATTTACGGATTTAATCTTTTATCGTCGTTATCGTTCATAAATTGGATCGAGTCGAGAGTAGGGTCCGATCCGTGTTTTAAATGTAAATTGACGTAAAATCTGATATACCCATTTAACTGTTGTTAGTTAATTTTCAATAGCATTAAAAAATACTTTTATGGAAATATGGTTTATATTTAAAAACTTTATCAATTTATTTTTTTAGCTTTTTTAAATGTTTTTAACATAAAAAACTGTATTATGGGTTTTTTTAACAATTGCTACCAATAAAAATATTGCCATCATAAAATACTTAAGTATTGGCTAAAATTTGAATATATTGAATATCTCCCAATACTAACGGTTAAAATTTATTATTTTTTAAACATTTATATAAAGTATTGATTGGGACATGGCAAACAATCGCATAAATAAATAACTATTATACATACATACAAATCTTCATGTAAGTAAATTATATACTCATTAACAAAAGAAATAAAACCTTCAGTAAAAATAACAAAATTTAAAACATTATAAACAACTGCGGAAAATATATTTATTTAGATAAACATTCTGTAAAATTGCCTATATGTTTTTTAAATAGCTAAGGATGAGGTTTTATTGCATTTTTAAGTTCCTTTTTTAGCTCTTTCCTGAAACCGCTTTATACCTGCACTATATAAAACAATTTATTTAAAAATAACAAAAGAAGGACTCCTTATTTACCGTTTTATGGGGAGTTTAAAGTAAGTTTAAACATTTCGTTAGTAACATCAAGCAAAATGGGCTTAATTAATCATTAACTACAAATAGCTTAAAATTTATATCTTTTTACCATTGTTTCGTTGTAACTATTTTGGTATTAATATTTTTAATAATTTGGTACATGTTTTTGGTTATCTACTTAATTTTACATAAAAAAGATGCTCTTGAATCACCTTGATAAAAATGTCTAAAATTTTTAGGCCCCTACTTAGGGTAGGTTTAAAGTGAGTGGGTATAACACCCTTCCACCGCGACCGATCGGTCTATTGTGGCTCACACCTTTTTATATTTCTCCCACCAGGTCCAGACTCCTAATAAATCTGATGATCCTGTTGGGAGAGAGATCTTTCACCTCCCCGGCAACAAGGTGTCATTGCCGAGGATTGCGATTCTTATCGTGCCATTGCTGGGCACGAACACAGTATGTATTCTGCCGATTCATCCTCCATGCACATGCGGCATTTTGGGGTCTTCCCCTAGGCCGATCTTGTGCATGTGGTATTTTAATCTGCAGTGTCCCGTGTACAGTCCCACTAGAATTTTAAGGTGTACCCTTGATTGCTCCAGTAGTTTGACAGTACATTGTTGGTTCGGTGGACTTATGAAGGCCTTCGAGTGTCTTAGGGTAACGTCCAAGCTGAAGAAAGAACTGGAAGTCCTGGGATAACGCAACAGGGTAACTCTCCTGTGGGTTCCAGGACATTTGTTAATAGAAGGCAACGAACAAGCGGATGACCTGGCAAGACAGGGATCATCCACACCATACTTTGGACAACCTGCCCTTGGATTTACCAAAACCACAGCACGAGGACAAACCAGGGAATGGATCCAAAACAAACACGAGGAATACTGGGGAAGCCTGAGTAGAATAAGACATGAAATAAGCTTCAAAAGGAACGAAAGAAAAACTAGTCAGACAAAGTAGGAAAATACTTCGTACAACAGTAAGGCTGCTAACAGGGCAACCTGAAAGGACACCTGCAGAAGATAGACTCATATAATGGGCACCCAAGTTGCAGAATGTGCGACGAGTGGGAAGAGACAGCCTACCATATCCTGTGTGAATGTGAAGCGTTAAATCACAAAAGACATTATTTGACCAACCAAAAATAAGCCCACAGGAATATACCAACCAACCAGTCTCGGGGTTATACAGACTTGTAGAAGGAACAAAACTAATGGGAGGATTAGTATAAAAGATAATGGAGATTAGGCTTAAAAGCCCAAGAGGCTGCGTTGCCTCCGATAGTAAATCTAGACGGCTTCCAGGCAAAAAGAAGAAGAAGAAGAAGAAGACGAAGCCTTACTTTTTTGTCAAATTAGTATTGCTATTAATTTTTAGATTACCCTTTTCAGACTACGCAAGTTAAAAATTAGAACATCCTGTAAGCCGTTAAATTTATCGAGCTAACCTTGTTTATTAAAACTAAGCATATAATAGGAATCTTGTTATTAGCAAATAATGTTAACAAAATTTAATGAAATTGCCCAAAGCTACGCCACTGGTCAGAGTAAAATTTCACCATTATATATGAAACTGATTATATTCTTAAAAAAGTGTCTTGTTTAAGCAATGATTGGCAATGTTTGTTTTTTTCTTTGTATTTGTAAATACAATATTATTTTTAAGGCAATATAGACATCTAAACTATCTTTGGTAGACAAAAATTTTAAAAATTAACATTTATTTTAATTCTGTATTGGCATATTTTTTAACATTTATAACAAAATAAGTTTACTAAAAAAAATTTAAAAGCCTTAAATGTATTTTTGACAAATATTTTAGAACCTATTAGTCACATTTAGCGCAATAAAAACAAACTCGTATATTTTTGTAATGCTTAACCATTTAAAAAATAATAAATACATTTTATATAGAAGCTGTATTTATAATTTCAACCATCTTTACAGTCCGGGGTGGCGTTAAATAAGCGAATAATGTAGTAATTTATACAGCTAAAATTTTAAAAAAAGAAAATTTTAAAAAATGGAAAGAAATTTTTTACTTCAGTAATTTACCTTTTTAGCATAAAAAAAAGTGAATAATTCGTTTAAATTTAAGGAATATCTTTGGGAGAAATGCTCAAACCCGAAAAGTTTAAATTC
>JAHBCN010011708.1:0-28339 GCA_019359885.1 Listronotus oregonensis
AAGAGATGTAAGAAATATTTTATGGAGGGGAAGTGTTGGTAATAAAACCATAATAATATTTCTTTACATGTATTGGCAACACTGCTAACTTCAGACAGTAGTTCCCAAGATGTCCGTTCATACGCCAAGTTACGTTTGTTAAGCTCGTGTTATGTTTTTGTCATTTATACCGTTAGTAACACTAATTAAAAGTTGATACAGTACTTAAAGTGTTTGTATTTATACCAGCAATCACACTGCGTTACACAAATAAGTTAATTATTACAGTTTCTAGTTTATTGCTGATTCATAAAAAAAATCGTTAATTATTAATAAAAATGATTATATTATGATGAACTATATTATTAATAAAAACATACTTTTAGATATATTTTTTTGTTTAGATATAAAAGAAATGGTCGTAGAAAAAGTATAATGTGCAACATGTAAGAAAAGCACATTTCCCACTCGCTAATTTGTGGCACTTTCCTTCGGCTCGTGCCTCAAACTCAGCCGTGGGAAATGTTAAACTTCTCTCACTTGTTGCACAATTTACTATTTCCCACCAAAATAAAAATGTGTGTGTTTTAGCCAATTTATATGTGGGAAGTTATTAAAAGTACTCTAAAAGTAGATTACATCGTTTTCGATAAGCTAGAAAATTAAAATCAAAATTATTTAAATATGCATAGGCGTGCGCAGGGTAAAGCTGGTGTGGGTGCCGAGATAATAATAATAATAATAATATTGCTATTTAAATAAAATAATTTGCTATTTTGTATTTCGCTGCTTCCCGTATCCGTGTCTCTTCGAAAGACACGCGGATATTACTGTGGACCACCTGGAAGACGTGAGCATAAAGTAACCCGTCTGTTTTATATGGATGACCTAAAATTGTACGCAACTAGCGAGCGAGACCTACAACAGTCTCTTAAAGGGGTTCACGAATACACCAGAGATGTTGGAATGGAGTTCGGCCTCGACAAGTGTGCTTAACTTAAGCTAAATAAGGGCCGGTACGGAAACGATTTAGAAGCTGACCAGCTTGCCGATAGCGCGCTACTCCGCCCGATAAAAACAACGAGAATTATCGATATTTAGGAATTGACCAAAACAGGACTCAAGATGTTAGAGCTGTGAAGACCGAGCTTAGAAGCAATTACAGGCGACGTTTACGGAGAATTTGGGAATCCGAATTATCTGGAATAAATAAGGTCCGTGCTACCAACATGCTAGCAGTGCCTGTATTGTTTTACTCTTTTGGAGTGGTTAAGTAGACGCAAGATGAACTGCCCGAGCTGGACGTCAGCACACGAAAAATGATGCATCTTCACCGTAGCATCCACCCGCGCTCATCAACATCCCGTATTTACCTCCCACGCCACCAGGGAGGTCGTGGTCTTTTAAGCTTAGAGTGTATGCACGATCGACTGGTTTTGAGTCTTGCTTGACAAGTTGCCAATAGTACTGATCTACTGATGCAACTAGTAAGAGCACACGAAATAGCTAATGTTGGAGCGTTTCTATTTAAGGCAGCGGAGCGAGCAGCGGAGAAATTCGGTCTCAGATTTGCAATAGATCCAAACAACGACCAGTCACTTGTAAGACTTGAGTCTAAAGCCGTAAGAACTGCAGTTAAAAGAGCAGAGCAGCAGAGGCTTTTAGAAGATCACATTAATAAGCCGCAACACGGAGTATTTTATCGAAACATAGAAAGACTCAAACTATCTCGAAACCTCACGTTTGGGTTTTTAAAATCTGCTGAGCTCAAGTGTGGGACCGAGGGTTTCCTACTAGCATGCCAGGATGGGGTGATAAACACATTGGTATACCGAAGCCAGTTTTCTAACATTTCCGATACTGCTTGTCGAGCTTGTCGACAGCAACCCGAAACACTTATGCACTGATTGTCTGCTTATCCAGTGCATGCTGTAAGTGGTTACATCCACCGACATAACGTGCGCTTCGGGTACTTTATTATCACCTCAGACATTATTACGGCATCGACGAAACAGCAATTTTGCCATTTGCTCCCGGCGATATCGAGGCAGTAGTGGAAAATGACAACCGTCGCATATATTGGAATTATGCATTCCCAACTACGCATCAAATTCGCGCCAATAAACCTGATATCGTTCTCCTTGATAAAAGGAATAACTCTATGTATGTGATTGAGTTCTCCGCCCAAAACGCGGAAACTAACATCGATATAAAGGAACGGGAGAAACGAGCCAAATATCAGGATCTACTTGGCGAACTTCGGAGGCTCTAACCGTCGCATATATTAGAATTATGCATTCCCAACTACGCATCAAATTCGCGCCAATAAACCTGATATCGTTCTCCTTGATAAAAGGAATAACTCTATGTATGTGATTGAGTTCTCCGCCCCAGCGAAAACTAACAGCGATTTAAAGGAACGGGAGAAACGAGCCAAATATCAGGATCTACTTGGCGAACTTCGGAGGCTCTATCCGGAGTATAACGTGCGATTGGTTGTCCTGATTGTCGGCGTTTTGGGGGGCATAAAGGAAAATGTGTTGGGGGAGCTGAAGTGTATGTCAACATTCACCCGAACAACTGGTAATGAAAATGCAGAAATCTGTTGTCCTTGGGTCCCTTCGTTTAGTGAGGCAAATGAATTTGGCCGAAGATCACTGACCGAGCGGACGCGAGGAGTGGTCTTCGATACGGATGGCCTCCCGCATGACGCCCTATGGGGTCGGAGCCATGGGATACGATATGTCGGATCTTTCTAAATAACAATAAAATAATAATAATAATAATAATGAAGTAAATAAAACTGGATACGATACATTTTATACATTTGAATTTAAGGATTGTACTTTTTAAATCAAACCTGATCAAATAATAATTTTCATATTTTAAATACAGTAATCTTTTTTAGGCTAGTGGGGGTGCCACGGCACCCACGGCACCCACTGTGCGCACGCCTATGTAAATATGCCACAATTTATGTAAAGTTTGTCTATCTCTACTATAAAACAATATTTATTGTCATTCTTTATGGCCACTTGATTCAAACTTTTCCCTCTTATTGTATTTAATTACTACCGGTCTGTGCAAATTGCAGGAAAAAGCAATAATGTTTATTTTTCGTATTTAAGGTAGTTCACTCGCGACAGTCATACACAAAATTACCGCCTCATTGTAAATAAAACCAGACCCGTTCATAATTCAAAGCCTTAATCTCGGATAGACATCTTTTATCTTTGTCTCTTCCATGCCATTCTCGCCGAACTCGCCCATCTCTCTCTAACAAAAATTTATTGTTGAACGGGCCGGGACTAGTACCAGGACGGATCTTTATATTTTTTCATATTTTAGTTTAATTCGTGATGTAGTATTTTAAATGGGTCCCAAATTTAGCGCTTTTCCAAATAAGATCGAATACGCTTTACCAAAAGTTAGAGGTTCTCAATACTTGAAAATATAATATTTGTATGAGACTGTACACATAACACAAAAGGTTTATTCATTATTCAGTTATATTTTACACTATTTTACACTTTTTGGACACACCTAGTCCTAAAACACACTTTCCATAAGGGCGATTACCAGGGGTGGATTTATGCAAAGGCTGAGTAGGCTAAAGCCTAGGGCGGCAAATTTACATTTTCTTTGTTTTAAAGAATTGTTATTTAATTTTCTGTATGTTTTACTTTTGTTAAATTTGTTTATTAAATATTAATAAGAATTACTAATGTACTTTACATTCCTTTAACGCTAAATTTTTCGTTCTGATATCCAAAAAATATTGACGTTTTAGGGCGGCAAAAATATATTAGTCTAAGGGCGGCAAAAAGTTAAATCCGGCGATTACGTAAAAAAATAATAAAATAGTGTACACTATTTCTTAATAACAAACAGACCTAGTTAACTTTCAAAATTCAATATCTTTTTAACAAAACGGTCAAAAAATTCAGTTTTTTTTTAATTCATTAAAAAATACATTGATTTATATTGCATCAGTTTTTAAAAAATATCGTAGAAACCGTTTTTGAGATATTCCGAAATGAATGCATGGCTTTCATACATGACAGATATCGACCATGTAATAATTATGCATAATTTGATTGTTAATATTTCACTTTACAGACGAAAAAAAATGTTTTTTTAGTTAGATAAAAGATACTTTTATTAACAGCCGAAGAGCCGTTCGTCTTATTGATGATCCAACGCTCACAGAAAGGCTTTCCTTTCTTGCCCACCGTTGAGCTGTAGGGGATCAGTCGCTCTTCTATAGGTATTTTCACGGCTTCTGCTCAGAGGGATTGGCCATTATAATCCCTTCTCTGGCAGCTGCCAACAGAGCAACACGTAGTGCAACTTTTATGCATCCTTTTACAGTTCAGTTAGAGATGCCTCGAACTTCCCGCTTTCTTCGTTCCTTCATACCTAGAGTGTCAAGACTATGGAATATGCTGCCCGCAGAAGTTTTTCCTTCTCCTCCAAACCTCCAAATATTTAAGTCCCGTGTGAACAAACTCCCTCTCACCACACTTAAGACACCCACGGTACGAAAGTACTAAGGCATCAGCCTTCGTAAACTGTCCCAAGATAAAAAAAAGTGCGCTAATCACTTTTTTAAATTAAGAATATTAAGAGTTGGATAGTAAAAAAGTCCGCTGGGCGGAAAAATAAACAATAAATTTGTCAAGTTGACTTAGCCTTTAAGTAGTTAAGATTTGATTAAATTGAAAAGTTACATTTGGGTTTGCATTTTTTAGAGGACGCAATTTTGTTGTAGAGATGTGAGAAAGGGGGGTCAAAACAAGCTTAACTAAAGTTTGTGGGGTCACAACCCTCCAACTTCGGCCGCCATCTTGGAAAAAGAGGGTAAAATTGTTTTTAGCATTTATCAGGTAAACTATTGGTCATACAAAAAAAATTTTAAACATTTTTCATTGCAAATTAAATCCTCTACAATTTTCGTCTACTAACTTTTTGTTATAAAATCAAAAATAACAAAGATATTAAAAAAAACCAATTAAAACTTTTGGACAAATTTTGTTTTGGACGCCATAATTCATTTTTTTTATTTAAAAAAAATGACATCACAGCATTTTTGTAGAGTGGTTTTCAACGAAGAATTTTTGTTATATACTTTTTTTTACTATATTCATTAGTTTGGGTTTTACAGGGCCGTGAAGTGATCACTAATTTTCCCTACTGGTAAGTATAAATTTATATCAATGATATGACATAGTTTTCATTTTTTTTTAAATTATTTTTATAATAATGTTTTTTATTATAGACATTTCAATATTTCCCCACCACCTACGAGGTAGAGTCTGGAGGCGCGTTTTTTTTAGGTGGTATCCCCAGTAGGCATAATCCATGGTCAATTTTAAAATGAGATCTTTACTGCGTTTTTGGTCTTTTTGATGGGCCTGGCTGCGGCTCAGGATCTTTTTTGATTTGAGGCCTTCTTTCCGACATCCACACATCGCTTCACAGTTCCCTTTACATCGACAGAATATTAATTTCATAAGCTCAGGGGGCGCTGGAGGATTTGAACATTTCACTGGCATTAATATTCGCCCACATTGCTTCCAGCCTCAATCTTCAGGGTCTTTGTAATTATCCAACCACGACTGGACCTGATGGTAGAGAATCATCATCTTTATTGCCACCATATAAATCGATGAAAAAACGTTCACCAACGACAGTAAGCAAAGCAGGATCGACTGTCTTGTTGAGGAACAACGCTGTTCCACTTGCTAACCCAGGATGTTTTTCCAGAGTTAAAAGATATTTCAAATAGAATTCCCCTAAAGGTACAGGGTGGGCATTTTATTAGGGTCCTATACATTTTCTCAGAAAGTTCAGACTTTTGAGAAAAAAAGTTCGGACAAAAGTTTCTTGGATTAATTTATGCTTTTAATTAAGTCCTTTTTTACATATACAGAGTGTTCATTGTGTGGGTCACCGGTGTTCACTTTCTTATTTTAAATGGGACACCCTATATATTATTATACCGGGTGACAATGAAAATTGGAAACACGCTGCCGTTACATTAATTTTCAACATAAATATTTAATATTTTGGGATGTTAAATAAGGTTATCAAGCATAGTTTTGACGCATTATTTGACTGGTACACTTCCGGTTTAGGCAGAAGTGGTACAATTTAAATATTTTTTAATAGAACCCTGTATATATTTTTGACTATTGATAGAGCTTGAAATTCCCTTTTCAGTGATATATCACAAGTTGCAATTTTCTTTCAAAATGGCGGCGTAGGAACCATTTTTTAAAAATATCACTAAAAAGGTAATTTCAAGCTCTATCGAAAACAGGGTTCTATTAAAAATTTACAAGTTGGTAGAACTTCTGTCTAAACCGGAAGTAGTACCATGTCAAATAATGCGTCAAAACATGTGCTTAATAACCTCCATAACATCCCCAAATATTAAATTTCTATGTTGAAAATTAATGTAAGGGCAGGGTGTTTCCAATTTTCATTGTCACGGGTGTGAATTTGGGAATAACCTAAAATCCGCCATATTGCTTACAAGACAAAAAATATTTGAAACTGTCAAGGTAGCGATGTGATCAAAATAAAAAAAAAATACAACTCCAGGTTCAGTATTAAAAAATATACCTATATTATTGGCTTTCAATGAAAACGAATTTTCCATGATGTTCTGCAAGCTACTATCGGTTTAGTAACAAATTAAAATTACAGCTATTTCATAGAAACTCCCAATTGTCGCAAGAAAGTAAGAAGGCTATGAAAATTCAGGATGTTTTTAAATGGCATTTATTTGAAAAGTATAGTAGGCTGTGGAAAACAAATGAAAGTCAATTCATAGCGTAGCCATTATTATTTAGTTATTTGACGTTTGACAATCTTCGTTTCACTTAAATTTATTTTCACTTATTCCTATTCCATAATAAAAGGTAAACTACAGTATTTTTTACTATGAGTTTTACAAGAAACGAGCAAGTTGACATGCTATTAATATTCGGCGAATGCAGAAAAAAATCTAGACATGCTTGTGCGTTGTACGCTCAGCGATATCCTAATAGAAGGCATCCAAGTTATTCATACTTTTTCAAGTTAGAGGCAAAGTTTAGAAATGAAGATGCCAATGGTGATGAAGAGAACTCTTTCGTAGTAAGTGAAGAAGCGGAGATAAATGTTTTGGCATATGTTCACTTTGATCCAACGGTATCTACTAGGCAACTAGAACAAGCAACAAATGTAAATCGTGAATCAGCTAGGCAGATTTTGAAGAAACATAGATTCCGCTCATATAAATATCAGGTACACCATCACTTATATGAAAATGATTTTCCCAGAAGATTGGCCTACTGTAACTGGTTTCGTGCTCAACTTCAAGAAGACAGAAATTTTCATTATCATATTTTATGGTCTGATGAATCGCGTTTTACAAATCTTGGGTTATTTAATAAAAATAATACACGCTACTGGGCAACTGAAAATCCACGTTTGATAAGAGATGGGGCCTTTCAGGAACGTTTTGGAGTGAACGTGTGGCTCGGAGTTCTGGGAACCCGCATAGTTGGTCCTATATTTTTTTATGAACCCTTAAATGGGGGAGATTATCTCAACTTTTTGCAAAATCAAATAGAATATTTTCTAGATGTTTTGCCCCTGGCTGACAATAGGGATGTTGTTTTTCAACAAGATGGGGCGCCCGCCCACAACAGCAGAGGAGTTACAAGATATTTAACGGATAGATTCGGGAATCGTTGGCTAGGAACAAATGGTCCTATTAGGTGGCCTGCACGGTCACCCGACTTAACTATTTTAGCCTTTTTCATTTGGGGCTACTTGAAGGAGAAGGTTTATGTCACGCCTCCTATAAATCTGTTAGATTTAGAACAGCGAATAACGGCAGCAATTAACACCTTATCTGATGATTTTTTAAACAATGGGCATACAGAAACCATAAGAAGGGTCAATAAATGCTATGAAAATAATGGAAGGCGCATTGAACTGTATTAGCTTTAATATGAAAGTTTAATAGTTCTTAGTTCTTAATTTTGTAATAATTTGTAATAATAGCTAACCCAAACTAGAATAGGCGGGCAAAATAAGTAGAATAGGGTAGAAGAGGATAATATTAATAATTTCAGTTTGTAATAATCAAAGGCAGTTTTGACGGTCTGTTAATATAAAATAGAAAATAAAAACTTTTTTTTAATACTTGCCTGAAATTGTATTTTTTTTTTATTTTGGTCACATCGCCACCTTAACAGTTTAATTTTTTTTTGGCTTGTAATCAATATGGCGGATTTTAGATTATTCACAAATTCCTTGATAGCGCCGCCATTTTAAAATGAAAATGTCACACCCCTGACAATGAAAATTGAAACACCCTGCCCTTACATTAATTTTCAACATAGAAATTTAATATTTGGGGATGTTTAAAGAGGTTATCAAGCAGATGTTTTTATGCATTATTTGACATGGTACCACTTCCGGTTTAGACAGAAGTTGTACCAACGTATTAATTTTTAACAGAACCCTGTATTCGATAGGGCTTGAAATTACCTTTTTAGTGATATTTTTAAAAAATGGTTCCTACGCGCCTTTTTAAAAAACAAATGACAACTTATGGTATATCATTGAAAAGGGAATTTTCAGCTCTCCTTAATAGCATAAAAATATCGCACTTTCTATTTGAAGAAAATCAAACATTGCACATATAAAAGTGACATTTGAAAGAAAAACAAAAATGCTCACAGTTTATTCAAAAAAGAAAAATTTGAACAATTTACTTAAGAACCCTTGTTAGGACAAGGTTTAATAAACATTTTATTTATTTGTTTAACAAAAGTTTCATCGATTGCGCCATATTGTCGCCATATTGGATTTTGAAAAATAGTTCCTACGCCGCCATTTTGAAAGAAAATTGCAACTTGTGATATATCACTGAAAAGGGAATTTCAAGCTCTATCGAATAGTGCAAAAATATATACATGGTTCTATTGAAAAATAATAAGTTGGTACCACTTCTGCCTAAACCGGAAGTGGTACCAAGTCAAATAATGCGTCAAATCATGTGCTTGATAACCTTATTTAACATCCCAAAATATTAAATATTTATGTTGAAAATTAAAGTAACGGCAGCGTGTTTCCAATTTTCATTGTCACCCGGTATATTTGGATAGCGCTTTCAAAGCAGGTACAACGATATATAACAGTATGAGTCTGAGTCGCAACGTTTCGGATTTTTTGACGTTTTTCTTTCATTTTTGACCTATATTTAAATTAATAAAAAGACGGTAAATATATTTTTTTTAAATTTGTTTACGTAAAAAAAAATTACAAAAGCTTAATTTATCTACGTTTGCAGGCATAATTTTTTAAGTTTTAAAAATAAATCAGTGTTGCCATGTTTTGTCTATCGTAAAATTTCTTGAATTTTTTAAATGCAAACCCCTGTATATAATAACAAATCTATATAAAGAATTAGGAGACCTTTTCAACGATGTATTACAATATGGGTCTGCGAGTCACCGTTTCAAAATTATGAATGATTGTCTTCAGGAAAAGTCATATTTTCTTTTTCCAACCACACTACACCCTGTGTACTTAATATTATGAATCAATACAATAAATTTGATGAGTTAACCAAATCCCCTATATTAATTCATAATATAAAGTATACAAGGTGTAGTATGTTAAAAAAAAGAAAAACACTTTTCCTGAAGACAATTATTCATAAGTTCGAAACGGTGACTCGCCGACCCATGTTGTTATACATCGTTGAAAAGGTCTTTCAATTCTTTATATAGATTTGGTATCACATACAGGGGGTTGCTTTAAAAAAACTCAAGAAATTTTACGATAGGCAAAACATGGCAGCACTGTAACATTTTTAAAATTTAAAAAAAAATCTGTCTGCTAATATAGTTAAAATAAGCTTCTGTAATTTTTTTACGTGAACAAGTTTTAAAAAAAGAGATATTTACCGTTTTTGTATTAATTTAAAGATGGGTACAAAATTAAAGAAAAACTTCAATAAATCCGAAACGTTGCGGCACAGACCCATACTGTTACATATCGTTCAATTTGAAATATATAATAATAAATAGGGTGTCCCATTTTAAATAAGGAAGTGAACACCGGCGGCCAACACATTGCACACCCTGTATATGTTAAAGTAAAATTAATTAAAAGTATAAATTAATCCACGTCTGCAGTTTCCGAGAAAATGTATAGGACCCTAATAAAATGCCCACCCTGTACACTCAGATAACAAAATATTTTAAAAATCAATAATTTCAATGTTTTATGAAAAAGTTTTTTAGTCAATAACTATTAAATAACAATATTGAAATGTCTATATTAAAAAACATTATTTTAAAAATAATTAAAAACTATACCATATCACTGATATAAATTTATACTTATCAGTAGGGAAAATTAGTGTTCACTTTACAGAGCTGTTAAACCCAAACTAATGTAATAAAATATAATAAAAAAAATTATATAATAAAAATTCTTCGTTGATAACCACTAAAATGCTCTGATGTCATTTTTTTTGTAATAAAAAACATAAATTATGGCGTCCAAAAATTTTGATTGCTGTTCTTTCATATTTTTGTTATTTTTGATTTTACAACAAAAAGTTACTGGACTAAAATTGTAGAGAATTTAATTTGCAATAAAAAACGTTTAAAAAAATGTATAACCAATATTTTACCTGATAAATGCTAAAAACAATTTTACCCTCTTTTTCCAAGATGGCGGCCGAAGTTGGGTTGTGACCCCACAAACTTTAATTTAAGCTTTTTTTTACCCTCCCCTCACATCTAAACAATAAAATTGCGTCCTCTAAAAAATGCAAGCTAAGGCCAAAAAAATGTAACATTTCAATGGACTAATGTGTCTAGATCAAAAATTGCCTGGCTTTGCACGTAAGATCTTATTTTTTTGTTTAATTCTTTGCTAATATTTAAAAGATAGAAACGAACATTTTTTATTTTATAGCGTAGATTACAAACTTTAAATTATTGATGTGTGATTGTGTTAAAATTTAAAAAAAATATAGTTATTTCCAATGAAACTGAAAGTGAACTAAAAAATAAAGCAAGTACCTACATCAAAAAATGCCAATATATATCCTATATTTAATTCCCAAATTTATATTTTTTTAACTTAAAAGTCAACAACTAGACTTACCCGAGTTAAACTTGACTTATTTAAAAAATGTATTGTTTTGACTCATCCAAAAAGAAAAAATAAGTTAAAATAAATTATACTTTAGCACATATGATCTAAAATTAACTTGTGTTTTCCAACTAAATGTTTACTATTGCTTGATCATTTTCCAAGAAAAGTTCTATGAATGAATTACTCATTTAATTCATATGTTAAACACTGGCGCCTAACGATTTTTAGTAACGTATGTTGTACTTACTGCTTATTAAGTGATTAATAGCAACTTCCTTTTCGTGTAGGTTGTACCTATTTTTACTTTCCCTGTATTCTACCATAAATACAATTAGCAAAGGAACTTTTTTAAAAGTTTTGCAGTTCCTGCCTCAAAAAAAGTAATGACTAGTTTGTCTGTTCGTGCTCAGTACATGCCTCATTATAACGAAGAGATCCAAATTAAACAAAATTCGGCCTAAAAAATTGGAAAAACACTTAAAATACGAGGAATATAGATGAAAGATTTTACTCTGGGGTTCTTGTGGTCGCTAATCACGAATCTGAGACCAAAATTTAAAATATTTGAAATCCAAGATGGCGGATCTAAAATGGCGCGTATAAAAATTGGAAAATACTAAAAATATGAAGAATATGCTATAAATGTTTTCCTAGTTAAAATATTTAGAGAAAAAAACAGAAGATATATATTAGGGGGCAGTTGGTTATGGCATATTAAAAAATTATACAGAGTGTTACAAAAAAAATATAGTAATTGAAAAAAAATATAAGATATTTTATAGACGATATTATTGCAATTTAAAAAATATATTTATAGGATTAAAATATATTTATATATAGTTATTAAAAAACCTCACAATTACTATACAGTGAGAGTCAAAAAATAATTATATTAAAAAAACTCATAATATAAAAAGCCTTGTTACTACTATATTATTATATCTGAAAATCTAGAAATTACAGAAGATGAATATTTTTGTAACAATTAATAAAATATCCACTATCGTTATACAAAATGTATAATTTTATTTTATTTTTATTTTTTTTTATTTATTATGTCTTTTGAAACATGATAATGATTGCAATACCAAAACAAAACACCCGAGAATATTAAAGATAATTATTCTATTTTGGTGAAGTTTGAAAAAAACTTTTATTATCTATTACGTCCCCAGTCATTATTTGCACACAGAGCTAATAGTATCTTATCCTCAGATAGAACTAGGGTCATCACGGTCATTCGTTTTTTATGATGTAGAAGACGTACACACTTTGGCAACAGTGAAATCGTCAAGATCCTCCCTAATCCTTAACCACGATCTGATTGTCCAGCTAGAATATCTCTTTTAGACTTTTTACTTTTGCAATTAATGTAAATATTTTAATGTGGAATAACTTCCAAAGTAACAATCAAATGTTTAATTACCTACTTAAAGTTTAAATTAATGCTTAAAAAATCCCATTTTGACTGATTGGTTAAGATTACCAATAAGTAAACTAAGTGTTAAAGATTTTTGATTTACGTTATTTCTACAAAAATAATGTAAGTTATTCATCACTTAAGTTCAATATTATAAATTAGTTTTCAGATTAAGTGTTTTTTGTGACTTTATAAAATTTGGCAAGTTAAATATACTTTTGAACTACTCTGTATAAATCTACCCCATAATGTGCAAAAGTACCCCTCCTGCTGTACGAAAGTACCCCACATGTGGGTTACTTTCGTACACCGGGAGGGAGCATACAAATATTATATCCCAGAAAATTTTACTCTTTAACCTTTTAACAACTAGTTGCAGACCTTTCCGTAATCATATATGATTTATGAATTATGATAGAAAACCTAAAAATATTATATAACAAGTTTCCATACACTTTTTTCCTACGATCCTCCCCTACGGAGATACAGATACTTAACGGACGTCCGTGAAAATCGTTTTTTTTTTAATAACTTTTAAAATACTGGATGTAATTTAATATTTTTTTAATGAAGGTTAGTAGGTAAGTCTTCTTAGAATAAACCAATTAAATAATATTTGACTTATTTAGTTTGCCAGGGACGGACTAGCTCTGACACAATAATAGGAATTTTTTTAACACCCTGTATGACAAAGGCTTAACAATATTATTTTTTAATTTTAAGTTAAAGCTAACTTTAAAATAAAAAAACTATTCTTGATTGAGATCGATAAAATCAACTGTTTACGAGAAATAAAATATTATGGTTGGTAAAGTTTTTTATACTATACAGGGTGTTTTCTAATTAAATTTCAATACTTAAGGAGGCAACTTTTTAAGTCCATTTTGATAAGAAAACTTCATATGAACGTATGTCCTAAACGTCTTAACTTTTAAGATACAGAGTGGTAATTTTTTAAAAATAAATCATTTATTATTAATATCTTTTATACCACTTTGGATATTTTAATAAAATTTGACATACATGTACTACGTATTAAGAAGCATTTTTTAAGTGTACGACATTTTTTTTTTATTTCCATCAGTGGCGTTCGTATGGAATTTGATCTGCCTATTTTGGCAGACATTGATGGTACGCCACTGTTTTCTCTTAAAAGAGAAAATATTTTTAAATTTCATAATCATTTCTAAGCAAAGTTGATTACTTGATTTTTTTTCAATCCGATGCACGGTTTTCGCTTAAAAAAATAGAAACCGTTTCTCTGCATGATCATAATAATATCGGTAAACAATATCATCAGGCAGAGAAATATCTAGATTTAATTTTTATTGGTATCACAGATATTAATAATAAATGATTTATTTTTAAAAAATTTACCACCCTGTATCTCAAAAGTTAAGACGTTTAGGACATACGTTTATATGCAGTTTTCTTCTTAAAATGGACTTAAAAATTGCCCCTTAAGTATTGACATTTAATTAGAAAACACCCTGTATAATGTAAAAAACTTTACAAACCATATTATTTTATTTCTCATAAACAGTTGATTTTATCGATGTCAACCAAGAACCTTTTTTTTTAGTTTAAATTTAAAGCTATCCAAAAATAAAATTGTTGAGCCTTTATGATACAGGGTGTTAAAAAAAATACTATTATTGTGTCAGAGCTAGTCCGTCCCTGGTAAACTCAATAAGCCAAATATGATTTAATGGGTTCATTTTACGAAGACTTATCTAGTAACCTCATTTATTTCCAGGGGCGTCCGTTATGTACCTGTATCTCCGTAGGGGAGGATTGTAGGAAAAAAGTTTATGTGAACTTATCATATTATTTTTAGGTGTTCTACCTGAATCCGGGAGAGTGCCCACATATTCTGGGACACCCTGTATATTTATTACACATAGGTGCATAAACTAGAAAACGGTGTTTTCTAGTTTCGTACACTCGCGTTTCCTACACTTCAGAAATTTATCTGAAATATTCTTGTTTTGTACATTGAATTATTTAATCAATTTTATGCTTCTCGTTTCGTACACCGAACATTGTGACGAACCAAATAACCAACTAAATAAGTGCCATATTAAACATTATTAAAATTTTGTAGGGATAATTTAGACAAATTCAAAAGAACTTAGTTCTGGTCGGTCATGGTTAGTTCTGGATAGTTAAAGCGGTTTTTTATTTCCCAAATTATATTATAGACGTGATAAATCACTAGGAACAGTAAACTTTTTCATTTAAGCCGCAACTTTTTTTATTTTTGGTGTACGAAACGAGATGTCGAAAACTAAATATTTAATTTTGTGTACAAAATAAGAATATTTGGGGGAAATTTTTGAGGCGTATGAAACGCGAGTGTACAAAACAACAATAAATCTAGAAAACTTAGCCCGTTAATTATGAAGTAAAGAACAAAAATATAAAAAGTGTACGAAGGGTAACCCACTTTTCTCTATATTAATTATTATTTTAATAAAATCATATATGGAAAAATTTTGCATGAAATTTAGTTTTTGAATTTTAATTTTTATAAAGTAAAAAAAAATCTATAAAAAATTAACCCGTATTTATCATGGTAGAGTACTCTTGTGTCCTTAAAGGACAAATGACACACAAAACAAAATACTTTATTTAGATACTATATTTTGCAACTTCGCTAAAAGCTGCAATGCAAGTTGTAGTGGTAGAAGAGAACTTCGCTGTTCCGATGTATTTGGGTATATATGACACTTTCATGTCATAAAACATCTAATTTTCTAGATTATGTAATGGAATCAAATAAACGTTCCATCTTTAAAATACTCTACCATGGAGCTATGTTTTTTAAAATTTATAAACATTTTACAGTTAAAGTCAAACAACAAGAAACATATTAGTCTTGTTTGTCATTTAGACGTTATTGCTTGTTTTTTTTAAATATGGCTTAAAATTTTATTGCTGATTTCATAAAACTGTAAATAATACTATAAATAAGAAACACCCAGTATGGTAATTTTAATATGTGTGTCAAATTTTAGCAACATTAAGATAGTTATTGAAACAATAAAAAAACAGTAAGCACTTCTAAAACAATTAGCATAAACATAGTTTTTGTGCATTAAATTTATCATCAATCAATATGTAAAGCATGATTTTAAAACAGTGAGCAAAAAGCTAATATAAAATAGACAACCATACCGAGAGTAAAGTAGTCCAGGAGGGTCAAGTTACCCGAGTTGGTAATCCACTTCATACGGAGTGTTGTGATTATTATAGTATCCCTATATTCACGGTGTTACAAGTTCCCAAGTGTTATCGGAGCTGTCGTCTCCGTCTTAGCGTATTAAAGTTCGCCTTAAGGTCAGGGGGATGTACTTAAGTGGTCCACGGCTTTTTTTTCCTGGAAGCCGTATTGATCTACTACCGTAGGCAGCACAGCCTCCTGGGCTAACCTCCCATTTTTTTATACCAATCATCATACTAGTCTTGTTCCTTCTACAAGTCTGTATATCCTCAGGCCTGGTTGGTTGATATATTCCTGTGGGCTTATTTTGAGATGCCCAAATAATACCTGTATTTTGTGATTCAACGCTTCACATTCGCACAGGATGTGATAGGCTGTTTCTTTCCCCTCATCGCACATTCTGCAAATTGGGTTCCCATTGTATAAGCCTACCTGGTGTAGGTGTCCCCTTAGGTTATTGTGCCCTGTTAGCAGCCCTACTATTATGAAAAGTCTTTTCCTACTTTGTCTGAGTAGTTCTTCCTTCATTCTTTTGGATGGGCCCTTTATGAAGCATTTTCCATGTTCTGATTTCACATGAAAATTAAATAAAAAGTAGGTTATCTTTAAGATACTTATTATTTCTATTTGATGTTATTTATCTGAATAAATGCCTTGTGGGGTACTTTTATTTTATGTTAAGTGTCTGTATAAATCCACTTGTTATTCATAAAATTGGTATTTCATAGCACATTTCATTTTTTTTTATAATAATGAGAACTGTTTCTAACTTTCATCTGCCTTATTTCTTTAAGTCTGACTAGTCAAATAAGTTACAATTTGTATTGTAACTTTATGATGGATAACTTATAATTTTATATTTTTTTATTTACTGAGATTATTTCTTCCTGGTAAAATCAGATCCCATAGCTTAACTGGAATGGCAAATGGGCCAAATTAGTCAGATTTAATATTTTGATATATGGTACAGAAAGGAACCAGTTGGATTTGCTAAACTTTGGCTTACCAAACACCATTTGTTTAACCCAAAGTCTAAAACCATATTTTAGCTATAAGAATGTTTTGTTAAATTGGTTTTATTACTCCACTAGTTATACCTAATTACAATTACGTTCAACTTCATGTTGTCAGTCGCGACTTCATGCTGTCAGTTTATAATAAATAGTATGCAGTTTATTTAAAAATTTATTTATTTAAATCCCAACCAATTATACAGTTCATTACAGGGAATGTAACATTAAAAAAAATAACAATAAATAACTTTAACAAGAACTCATTAATAAAAGAGTCAAATTAATTTTAAATATCTTTTTATATGTATTTTAAAAAGTGATATTTTTAAAAACTTTTTAAATCTAATTGATAGATTATTATACATTTTTATTCCGTTATGAAGTATTATTCTTATTTCAAAATTACTTTTAATTTAAATTGTTTCTAATAAATCTGTTTGTCTAGTACATATTATGGCCACATAAGTTACTAATATTTTTAAGTATGATATTTGATTTTTTTTTTTAATTTCAGGGAATAAATAAATATACATGTTTTGAAATTATATATATATATATATATATATATATATATATATATATATATATATATATATATATATATATATATAATATATATATACAGGGTGTCCATTTAATACTCCGGTCTTCTATTGCAGCTTTATAGTTAATTTAATGAAAATTTTGATTCACGTTATGTTAATGATGATAAAGAAACTACTTTCTAAAAATAACTTGACTTATACAGGGTGCCCCAAAAAAGCGTGGCACATAATAATTATTTTTTTTCAAATGGAATGACCTACTTTTTTTTAATGGAATTAGTGCACTATCGAATGCTTTGTTCAACCCTAAAATATTTTTGCTCTAAAATGCGACGTTGCCAAGCTACTAAATTTTTAATAATTTTTTTGCCGAAATCACTACTTTACTTAAAGTTTAATTCATCCATAATGTTTTATTTAATTTTACTGAAAGTTTGTAAAAGCTTTAAACTGGGATCACTTCATCTTATAAGAGTGCAACTTTGTGTGTTCCATATACAGAGTGTACAAAATTTATATTTAAATATCAATATTTTCAATTTTGTTTTACGCCATTTTTTAAATGAACGCCCTGTATTAGTAAATGATAGAGTATTCATTTACCTTTAAAATGATACCAACATGTAAACCTTTTATCTTTTCCCAGTTTTTTTATTGCAGTTAAACAAAAAATTAGCCGTTTTTCCCTTCAAATTAAAAATTTAAAAAGGTATTGTGATTAGTTGGCCATGATTTTTTTGTTTTGGCTTCAATTGAGTAAGTGGGTGTCAGTTTTGACGTTTACTAAATAAGTATTAAGTTGCTCAACATTAAGAAAACTAATTCGAATTTTTTTTAATAAAATTTTAAGATACAAAAATTAACAAACTTTGTAAGAAAAGAAACTAATAATTTTAAATAGAAAACAGATCTTTAACTCAACAACTGCTCAAAATGTCTACCATTTTGCTGCAAACACAGATTAAACCTATGTGAAAGAGATGATCTAACTTTTGAAGCATAGCAGAGGTAATACGCCTGAACGACTGTTGTATACGTTCCATCATATTTTCTCTAGTTGTGGCTTCAAAACGATACACGTCAGATTTAACGGTTCCCCACACAAAAAAATCCATTATGGTTAAGTCCGGCGATCTGGGTGGCCATGCAGTGGGGCCTAGAAGTAAAAAATTTAATAACAAAGGCCAGTTACTATGAAGTATTATAACGAACCTTGCCTTCCAATCCACTTTCTGGAAATTGTTCCGAGATATGTTCCCTAACGTTTGCGCTGAAGTGAGCTGGCGCACCATCCAGTTGAAGCCACATCTGCTCTCTTACAAAGTCGGGAAGATGTTCTGTTAAGCGTGGAAAATCGTTTCTTAGGAAATTTAAAAAGCTTCTCCGGTTACACTATTTTCAAAAAATACGGACCAACCACAAAGTCATGCACCACTCCACTCCAAACATTGATACTCCATTTGTGTTGATAATTACTAACATGCACTTTATGGGGATTTTTGGTGTCGTAAAAATGAAAATTATGCCTGTTTACAAAACCATTTCTATGAAATGTACATTCGTCTGTAAATAAAACAAATTTAAAAAAAATCTCGTTTCTTGCTACCTGTTGCTGTGCCCATCGACAAAATGTAATTCGTTTTTCATAATCGTTTTCAGTTAGTTCTTGATGCATTTGAACATGATAGGGATGGAACTTGTTTTGCTGAAGGCATTTTCCCACAGACGATTTTTTAAATTCTAAATTTTTACTTAACTCTCTTACGCTAATTTCTGGATTCTCTACAACTGAAAGGCTGATTGTCAATTGGTTTTCTTCATTTAAAACTCTTTTGTTCTGGTTTTCTTTTCGTAAGCTATGCTTCCAGTACGATCGAATCTTTCTTTTAGTGACTGTAGCATTCTTTCATCAGGATGTCTGTTGTTTGGGTATTTTTGTGCATATACTCGTGAAGCCAACAAACAGTTCTCAAAACATTCACCAATAACGTAAATCATATTAACTAATCCTCTGTTAGAGTATTTCATTTTGTTTAAGAAATTACTATTTTTATTATTGTTGATTGTTAAACAACTTAATAATTATTTGTAAACGTCAAAACTGACACCCACTTACTCAATTGAAGACAAAACAAAAAATCATGGCCAACTAATCACAATACCTTTTAAATTTTTATTTTTAAGGGAAAATGGCTAATTTTTTGTTTAACTGCAATTTAAAAAAAAACTGGGGAAGATAAAGGTTTACATGTTGGTATCATTTTAAAGGTAAATGAATACTCTATCGATACATACTACTAGATACAGGGCGTTCCATTTATGTGCCACGCTTTTTTGGGACACCCTATATAGATCAAATTATTTTTAGAAAGTAATTTCTTTATCATCATTAACATAACGTGAATCAACATTTTCATTAAATTAACGATAAAGCTGCAATAGAAGACCGGAGTATTAAATGGACACCTGTATATATATATATATAATTATATATATATATATATATATATATATATATATATATATATATATATATATATATATATATATATATATATATATATATATATATATATATATATATATGATAAATATCAAAATAATTATTTGGTTTGTACAAATTAATTGTTGGTTCAAGATATGGTAATTTATAAATACATTTAATAATTTTATTTTAAAGTCTTTTTAAAGGTGTTATTATTTTTGAGTTTGCTGAACATTGCTGAAACTATAATAAATATTTTTTAGCAATTTTAAGGGTATATAATTTCGAATCTTGAACAAAATGCCTATTAAAGGTGGTAGATAATTTCGAAGATATTCTATATGTTTTCTATAACTTAAATTTTGATCAATATATGATCCTAAAAATTTTATAGTATTGGAATAATTTATTTTTTATAATATAAAATAAAATTATATAATATAATAAAAAAAATACTTAAATAAATAATTATAAACTTGAAATTCCATTTTTATCTATCTGTTCCAACATATTTCTTAAGTTGGTATCAAACAGCTCACACCGAATTGGCATCTCTAGGGAATAGAAAGGATTCTTTAAGGCATAATCAGCATATAATTCATAAACCTTTTTTAAAAAGACCTCTGCTCCAATGTGGTTTCGATCTACTACTACCATAATTTTTACTCCTGTTAGAGTTTGGAAACAATGTAATCTAAATGTATCAGCTTCCAATACTTCAATACCGGAACTCTTTGGTTCTGGACTTAACTGGCTGGCAATAGCAAAAAGAGGATAAAACATGCTGGCTAGAAAAATCTTTTCATTTGTTGTCATCTTTGGACGGCCAAATTTAAGTGTTAAAGGATAGTTTTCACGATTCTCTAGAACTTCTTTTGCATCTCTTCCATCATCAAGTTGTCCGCCAGTAACAGGAATGCCATTGATTGCATATAATACATGTCCAACTAAAAATTAAAAGAAATATATAGAACAGTAGCTGGTGTAAAAAAGTTGGATAATTTAGTGAGTATTAAGTAGACTAACATAATATTTGCCTTACTTTTTATATTGCTTTGCATACTCAGTCAGGTGAAAAATGGTTATATTTGAAATTAATTAATCAAAACAAATTAAATTCTAAAAATTAGGGTTCCCAAGAATCCCATGTTAAGGTATGTACACACCAAAAAAACAAACAAGAACAAACATTCATTCTTGTTCACCTTGTTTGTATGTGTTCTTTGTTTATTGTTCGCGTTATTTTGTCTACATAGCGCAATCAAATATTTGTTCACTCTCGTTTGACTAGTTGAAAAAGTTATGGACGACGACGAATAAAATTTATTTCTCTTTAGGTATGTACACACCGAAAAAACAAACAAAAATAAACATTCGTTCTTTGTATGTGTTTTTGGTTTATTGTTCGTTTTTTCTGTCTACATAGCGCAACCAAATGTTTGTTTCCTCTTGTTCGACTAGTTGGAATAGTTATGGATGACCATAAAAACAAAAATTCTCTTTGATGTACCTACGTCCACTGGAACATAAGTTTTATTTTTCGTCGTTCTAAAGTTGTTAAGGCGAAAATTGTTTTTTTAACCTTTTAGTTGTACCGGAACAGAGCTGTCAAAACTTGAAGTACTTTAAGTAAAATTTTATTTGAAGGACTTTTTAGTACTTCAAGTATTTTACTTTAAGTACTTTTTAATAGGATGTACTTGTACTTGTACTTGATTAGTTTTTATGAAGATACTTGGATTTTTACTTGATTTGACCAAGTAAATTACTTGAAGTATTTATTTAAGTACTTGAAGTATTACAATGTACTTGAAGTAAAAAAAAGTACTTCAAGTAAAAAAAGTACTTGAAGTAAAGAAAGTACTTCAAGTAAATAAAAAGTACTTGAAGTAAAAACAATACTTCAAATAAATAAAAAGTACTTGAAGTAAAAAATCAACCAAGTACTTGAATTTACACGCCTTAGATAACACTGACCAACATTCTAAAACTTTTTTTGCCTCCCTGGAATGATTGTGGCTGGATTTTATATATTTTGGCCTGCTGAATCCAGATCTGGCTTCAGATTTTCGATATCAGCCTTCAATAATGAGGAGAGACACATGTTTTGATATTAAGCAAAATTCAATAAAAACTCACTTTAATACTGATTTATTAATTTAAAAAATAAAAAGGTATGATACATTTTAGTAACAGTTAATTTATGTTCAGTATAAACATTTTCAAGTGTTATTTTATTTTAATATTCATTTCCTTGAACTCTTCCTTTTATAAGAAAGACTGGATGTGTCTCGTATTAGGGTCCAGCAATAGTCGGCTAACATATTCGGGCTCCACTTTCCAGTATATCTTTTCTCTATCGATGCGATGTCTTGGTGAAATCGTTCCCCATGCTCGTCCGATATAGCTCCTAGATTTTCAGGAAAAAGTCCAAATGGGAATGGAGAAAGTGAAGTTTTAGGGACATGTTGCATTTTAAAATATGATAGGCCGTGAGCAGTTCTTCCACGAGTTCACGATAATTTTCTGACTTGGTGTTTCCAAGAAAATTTTTGCAAACACTTTCAAATGCATTCCATGCCCGTCTTTCATGGTCACTTAAAATGTCCGTGAAGTTGGCATCTTTAAAGAGTTGCCTAATTTGGGGACCAACAAAATTCCTTCTTTAATTTTGGCTTCACTTATACGTGGAAATTTCTCTTTAAATAGTTGAAAGCATTTCCGTTTTTATCCAGTGCTTTTACAAAATTTTTGATCAATCCTAACTTTATGTGAAGTGAGGTAAATATATTTTTCTTTCTGAACTAACGGTTCTCGGGTCAAATTTTTAACTCCAACTTCTATTTTTTCACGTGGAGGCCAAACCTTTATTTTATAATGTTTGTCTCTTGCACGGCTGTCCCACTCACACAAAAAGCAGCAGTATTTTGTGTATCCTGACTGCAGTCCTGTCAATAACGCTACCACTTTCAAATCTGCACATATATTCCATTTGTGATCTTCGTACTTTATACATCTGAGTATCATCTTCAGATTGTCATATGTTTCTTTCATATTTACCGAATGAGCTATAGGAACGGATGGATGTTCATTTCCATTATAAAGTAAAACAGCTTTTAGACTTGTTTTAGACGAATCTATGAATAGTCTCCATTTATCGGGCGTATATGGTAAGTTCAGTTCGACCATTAGGCCAGGAATATCATGGCAAAATACTAAATCACCGTCCGCTGCAAAAAATTTGTGAGAGTAGATTCCCTTTTCTGTAGATGGACACCTTAACTCCTTTTTCCAAGAGGTTCCACTGCTGCAGGCGGGATCCGAGAAGTTCCGCTTTTGTTTTCGGGAGGTCCAAGTCACGAACAAGGTCATGCAATTCACCTTGAGTGATTAAATGAGGTGTATCGGGCAAATCAATGGAACTAGGGATGTAGCTTGGTCCGGCTTCTGGCGAAGTACTTCGAGAGTCTGATTCCGAATCAAGCGTGTAACTCTCAGGTGGTTGGGGAATGGGTAATGAATGCTACGCTTAGTTTTGCTAGTAATTCCTTTGATATTCGTCATGCAAAAATAACAATCATCTACGTGATTACGAGGTTCCCTCCAAACCATTGGAACTGCAAATGGCATAGATTTATGCGTACCTTTTAGCCATCCCGTCAATGTTCTCGAACACGAACTGCAACACACTTTTGGGGCCCAGGACTTATCTTGATCGCCAACTTTACATCCAAAGTACAGTTCATAAGCCTTTTTTACTAGTGAAGATATCGGTTTTTGGTACGCCTTCGCGGTAACTTCGCCACAAATATAACAGAATTTATCAGCTTTATTAACACAAATTCGCGTCGACATTTTTTCTTACACGTAGATCTATCTAATCGAAAAATCAACAGATGTTTACTAAATGATTATAAAATAACGACTAAAGGGATATTTCAAGCATAGATCCACCTACCTGTCCATAATAATGGGTCGCCCATTTATTACCCCTCTACTAGACCCTTCCGAGAAATCTGAGGCTAATAAAAACATTTGAGGGTTAGTTGTATATTAGTATAAGTCCAAATATTACAAATCACACGATTTTTTTATAGGGAGGATTTTTCTGTTAGACAGTGTAATCGTACAAACAAGTTAAAACAAGAAATACACGCAACCGCTGCTGTTTCTATTGTATTGCATTACAGCGCTCATTTGAATTGAATCCAACAGCAAGACAAGTGTAACTATTACTGAGAATTAGACTTTTTGTTCTTTAAATCGGTCTTATGTCAACGTGAAAATTATAAGTGCTCTGGTCTGGTGAAAACAAAAAAGAAAGATACCTAATAGTAGAAGTAAAAAAATAATTAATTGTTTTATTTAAAAATCATAAATTTTTATCTTTTTACTTTCAAACCTTATTTATATTACGCCTATTATTCCTGAATTAAAAAATATTTTATATTTATAAAAAAGCAAAAGATATAATAATATGCAAACATTTTGTGAATATTATAACTTATTATCTTCATTTGAACGAAAACCCCTGTATTTTAATAGGCAACTTAAACAAAATTTCCACTAATGAAATGGAAACGACATTAAAATTGATGTTAGGTTGTTCTGACTTGATTTTGTGTTAATGGGAAATTAAAATATTTCCCAAGAATAGGTTTTAGGTGCCAACCTGCTGTAGGCACCCATATGAAAACACTCGCTTTTGACAGATGGATCGGATGCCAACGCCAACCTGTTGGCAACCAAAGGGCAAAAATCCATTTTGGGGAAAACCAATATTTCCTATAATAGTTTGAGGCCCAAGCGCTCACCCGAGTACGGCATTGTAGGCCTGTTGCCATAAATTTACATATGAAATTTTACATTATTTCGGACATCGGATGCATAATGTCCCGACTTAAAAGGGGACACTTAGCAACCCTACTTGTTTTCCTAACTATAGTTTTTACCGATTGGCCTACTTTCCAATGATGTAGCTTTTAGGAGTTGTTGGAAAACTCCGTTTTGAGGAATAAACCCTCTATCTTCCTTACAAAAAATACTACTCAAGTATAATTTGTTTTACTTGAAGCACTTTCAATTACTTCAAGTACTTTTATGTACTTCAAGTACTTTGGTTTACTTCAAGTACTTTGGTGTACTTCAAGTACTTTGTTTTACTTCAAGTACTTTGTTTTACTTCAAGTAAAATACTTGGATGGTAATTCAAGTACTATTTCAATTTACTTGAAAATGCAAGTACATTTTAATGAATACTTGGTACTTGTACTTAAAGTAATTTTTAAAAAATCAAAAACTTGGTACTTGTACTTGAAGTACTATTTAAGAGTACCTACTTTGACAGCTCTGTACCGGAATTTGCTGCAGGAACATAACCAATGTTTTTAAAAAGTATCTAATGGAACTAAAAAAATGGTACCTGGATGGTACACAATAGTGACACGGTCACCACTTGTGGTGGGTATGTTTTTTAATTAATTTAATTAAATGTAATTTATTAATGTAATTAATGTTAATGTAATTTAATTAAAGAACATCAAAAAAGCATAGGATATCCTAACCATAACAAACACAGTCGTGTGTGCACTTACATAATTTTGACTTTAGCAATGTTAATATTTTGGAATTTGAAAATAAAGGAACATTAAAAAAATTATTTACATAAAAAAAACACAATAACATAAATTTCAGAACAGACGTGAAAGGTCTAATCTCCATTTACAATAATTTATAAAGGGGTATTCTAGTCTAGAGGGATGAATTTCCAGCGTTTTTTCGAACGCGATAAAAAAAATACAAAGAATATTTTTACAATCTATTTTTTATTGCTTGTTTATTTGTATTTTAGAAATACATAAAAAACTTTAAAGGTAAAAAAAAAATTAAAAACTCAAAAAGTGGGTGTCCTGGCGTGCAAGATTACAACCCTTCTGGTCATCTGAAACAAAAAAAATCAGTGACGATATCGCTATCGCCTCAAGCTTGAAGGAGTGAATTTTTTTAACAATATGGCGGCCATTTGGAAAAAAAAAATCATCTTTTTTTAGCAGTTCCCAATTTTTAAAAATAGTTAAAATAAAATTTTGAATTTGCTTGGTGATATAGAGGAATATATAGAGGAGCTTCTTACAAAATTTTAAAAAAATCGGATCTATTTGAGATATCATTCACGCTAGCTTAAAACAAAGTAGTTTCAAGAAAAACGCGTTTAAAGTTTTAGGTAGTCTAACAGATAGAGCAGTACATATTACTTACATTTCTTTAACAGCGATTCCGGCTGCATATATCGGCCCTTCTACTACCTCAAATTGAATATTTAACGAATTTCTCCTTAAAAGACAGGCACTTCTTCCTTCTTTTGGAGCACTTTGTAACGGTTTAATTTTGTCGATGCTATGTTATGGTGAATGCGCTGGAAAATGGGTAAATGGTCTACAGCAGGGGTCTCCAAACTTTCCAGCCTTAGGGCCATACTCATTACTCCAGTAAGTTCCGAGGGCCAAAACCATATTATCATTGTTGCCGGTGGTAAGAAGTGAAATAGTCCACTGATGAAAAAAAAAGTCCGAAAAAGTACACAACGTTTAAAAAAGGCTGCAAATCGGACTAAAGTCCGCAAAACGGCAACACTGCATATTATTAATTTTCCTGTCATTATCTGTAATTTCTAGATTAGTCGTAGAGTACGAGCCATGAGGAGTAACGTGACACGACATCTGGTGGACACAAGCGGAAATAGGTAGTACCGTCTATCGCTAACAGATGGCGCTAATAGCACGTACAGAATAATCTCGTTGGTTCGAGAAAGTTCTGGTGTTTTCCACTCATTTCTAGATGGCAGTAATTGGAATATATAAGAAGGCTAGTGGCGCAACCACAAGTCAGTTCCTATGACACTATTGTTAAATAAAATATTGCATACCTCCTTAAAACGTGTTTGTGCGTGTTTAAGTTTAAGACATCTTTATAAAAGTATTTTGATTTGAATTGTTGCTTTTGTGTGTGAATTAGTAGTTTGGAAAAGAAGCGAAAAATTGATAGTGAATGCAGAAAATTCAAAGATCAGTGGAACATTCAGTATTTCGTAATTGAGTCCAGTAACAAGGCGCTATGTTTGATTTGCAATGAAAGCATAGCCGTTCTCAAAGAATATAACATTAAACGTCATTATGAAACAAAACATTTTCAAAATTACTCAAAATATACAGGAAGTTTGCGGACAGAAAAATTCGAAGCTATGCAGCGCGGATTGAAATCGCAGCAATCTTTATTTACAAAACTCAAAACTGAACAAGAGGCTGCAACTCGTGCCAGCTTTCGTGTGGCTCTTGAAATTGCAAAACGTGGAAAACCATTCACCGATGGAGAAATGATCAAAGAATGCATAATTGCAGTAGCCGAAGAAATGTGCCCGGAAAAGGTAAATTTATTAAAAACTGTCAGTATGTCAGCAAACACTGTGGCTCGAAGGGTAGAAAACATCGCTGAAAATATATCCTCTCAACTGTTCGACAAAAATGGACATTTTGAGTGGTTTTCTTTGGCCTTGGATGAGTCAACGGATGTGTCAGATACTGCTCAGGTGTTGATTTATATTCGAGGAGTAGATAAAAGCTATGAAGTGCACGAAGAACTACTTGATATGTATAGTATTCATGGCACAACTACTGGTACAGATATTTTTAAAGGAGTTGAAATGGCCATTAATCAAAAGAACCTTCGATGGAAAAACTTGAAATGTATTACAACTGATGGAGGCAAAAACATGAGTGGGAAAGATAAAGGAGTGGTCGCTCTTGTGTCAAAGGCTGTAGAAAATGACGGTGGTTCAAAACCATTAGTCTTACATTGTATCATTCATCAAGAGTCTTTGTGCGGAAAATGTTTGGATATGTCTGACGTTCTGAAACCAGTCATATCAACTGTTAATTTTATCAGATCTTTTGGGCTGAATCACCGACAATTCCGACAATTTATTGAAGAGATTGGAGAAACTGACTTACCTTATCATACTGCCGTACGCTGGCTTAGTTGTGGGAAAGTCCTTCAGCGCTTTTTGAACTTCGAGCAGTGATCGAAATTTTTTGAATGAAAAGCATCGCCCTCTTACTGAATTACAAAACAACGCATGGCTGTGGAAGGTAGCATTCTATGTTGATTTGACAAAACATGTGAACGAACTGAATTTGGGATTGCAAGGAGAAAACCAGCATCTTCCTGATTTATACACTAATATCAAATCATTCCCGGGAAGAAATTGAGACTGTTTCAATCACAACTACGAAGTAAATGTTTTTCACATTTTAAAACATGTGAAATATTCAGCCACACTACTGAGACTGAGTTTCCTATCGATTTGGCAATCGAAACTTTGAGTGCTTTTAAGATAAATTTTGATACTCGTTTTCGGACTTTGATGCCATTGCGAATCAAATTAAGATTTTTCAGAATCCTTTTGATACTGACATTGAAACCCTAGCCCCGGAACTTCAAATG
>JAHBCN010011708.1:28349-117143 GCA_019359885.1 Listronotus oregonensis
GGCAAGCTCTTAAGGTTGTTTAACTATCTTTTTAAAAGAATGGTATTTAGTCACATTTACCTTTAAATTGACGATATTTTGATCCATCTCATTAAAGTACTCAATTCTCAGCTCAGGATGAATACAGAAGGTTTTAGGAATAATAGGCTCTTTCGAGAAAGAACAAGTTTCTGTTAAGTTTAATTTTATTCGATTCTTTTTGACACAGCTTATAATTGATAGAACTTGAGTTACATGGCCACTTATGCCAACAGAAAATGAATAATTTTTCTTTAAACAAAAAAAACTTACCATGAATTCCATCTCTCTGACCAAACTCGACAGAAATTTTTTTGTTTTCATAATTTAGTTTTATATCCAAAGGATAGGTAAACCTTCGCTCAGTTTCAATTTTGGGCACATTATGGTCATGGTTAAATATCAATCCGCCAGATTTGGATACAATGTAAATTCCGTAAATAACCATTTTAAAATATATATATTTTTTATTACCTCGTCGAGGATCCAAAAATCATAGCTAAATAAAAAATAATCTGTTGTTTTTGTTTTTACACTTTTTACTGGATACCGCTCTGTTTATTTTATGGTGTTGCTCCACAAAATACAAAGTGTTGCTCACAGAATAAAAAAGGGTGAGGTGTTGCTGCACGGCAATTGCCAGTTCACTTCGGATGGCTTTGCTGCTCAGGCCAGCTTAGGCATTCACCACTCACCGCAAGCTTAGGCATTCACCGAAAAAACTTAGAAAGAGGCAAAGCAACCCTTCCGCATTGGTTACACTCCCGTTAATCTATCAAAAATGGGGGTTTAATTTTTATCATTTTTAAAAATAAGATACGAAGACAACTTTATATTGAACTTGGTGGAATTTGGTTTCACAAGGCGAAATTCGTTATAACGTTTCCCTGTTAGGTCTTTAAAGTATGTGCCAACTAGAGGCAGCTTGCGGCTTAGCTGGGCAAACAGCGGTGGTGAGCAAAAGCTCAATAAATGTAGTACCTTTCTCTCTCTTGCTCTTAATACTTAATGGTCAGCGGGATATATTCCCCCCTGCCCACCAATCAGCACGCAGAGCGACAGGGCTGCCTCTAGGTAGGTCAATTCTCTTGGGTTGTTTTTTGCTTTTGTATAAGTCTAATCCTTTTCTTATGTTGCTAATGTACTCTATAAATTCAATCGTTCTTACTGCTTGGCCATGCAAACAAGCGTGCGAGATAGAGAAAACGCCAACCAGTCTAATCCCTTTCCCTATCGCTCCAAATAGAATATATCCCGCCGATCAATCAGCACGCAGTGAGATAGAGACTTATTGCCGTGTTCTCTCCATAGATATATTATAGATAGAGCAAGGATGACATACGGCTGCCTGTTAGCGGAAACGTCCAACGGTTAAAAAGAGAAATAAGATTGCAGTAGCCTATCTGTCTCTTTTTACTTACGCATGCGAGAGAGATAGATAGATAGATAACTGTGATCTTCTCTCTCTTTTTATTGGAAGGATAGTGGTTCTTTCCCTTAAGTTTATTACCCTTGGTTCTTTCCAGCACGCTTGTTTGCACCAGAGAAATACATTTTTTCTGGTGCGCACGCATAAGCTGCAAGGCAAGACTCCTTCTAGAAGGTATATGCTCGAAGGTAGTCGCATGAGCATGAGCCAAGCTAGAAAGAAGAAAGAATCCAAATTCCGGAGTAGTGACGTAAGCGACGCCATGTTTTTCGAGCTGTCAAACCGTAGGTTTCCAAACAACTTTTTTTGATGGTGGGTTTTATATGTGTTCTGGACTATTTTTTGTATTTTCGTGTTTTTTGGAAGTTTATTGCTGTTTTTTGTATTGGTAAGTGTTTATTCATATGTTTTACATACCACTAAAGCAGATATATGAAATATTTCCATAGGATTCCGCCTAAATTTAAGATACTATTGATTTTGTAAGAGTTGGCTGAAAATGTTATTTTGGCTCAGCATTAGTTTATTGTTTTGCTCTTAAATAAAACCAGTTTAAACAAAGAAAACCAAGTTTTTTGTTAGGTAATTTCTGTCTGCTTCTCTGGTACTAATCCATTATTATATTATATGTACTTATATATTATTATTATTATTATACTTAGATAAAAATATGGCAAAATTTCATATGTAAATGGTAATGTTTTCATTCATAAAATGTAAGTGGTTCTGCATTTGGGGTATACAAAGTAAATTTCATATAATGTTAGTTACTTGGTTAGTTATCATAAATGTTTTATACTCGGTTTTATATTTTAGAACAGTAAAAAACAAAAATTAACAGTAGCTTTTTTGTTTTAGATCTGTTGTGCATCCATTGTGTTGTGAAGTACAATGGCTTCTAGTGTAGTGGACATAGAACATATTTTGTTTTCCCAAGAATATGTGGAAGCTACCAACAAAAAAGAATATTTTGAAAGGGCTACAAAAGTAACATGGCAAAAAGTTATGGACATTGCCAAAAAATCCACCGGGCAATTTAAAAATGAGCTGTGGCTAATGGCAAGAAAAAATAGAATTACAGCCAGCAATTTTTCTTATGTCCTGTCTGCTGTGAAGAATCATAGATATCCTCCATCATTGTTCTCGAAACTAACAGGTATTTTGCCACTAATATAATATAAATTTAATAGTGATTTTAATATATATGTTTTTTTAGAAAGTTACACTTTGGATGGTGTTAAAGCCATACAGTGGGGTCGAGAACATGAAAGTGATGGTGTCAGAGTCCTAGAAAAGAATAGGCATGTCAAAGTTCAAGCAACTGGCATATGGCTGCATGAGTGTGGATATCTGGGGGGAAGCCCCCATGGCCTAGTGAGTGATGATGCCATAGTTGAAATTAAATGCCCCTACAAGCATCGGGAATCCAAGTCCCTATTAAATTCTCTTAGTGATAGAAAATACATTTTGTATAAAAATGAAAGTGGCAACCTTGATTTAAATAGGAGTCACATCTATTATGACCAAATCCAAGGTAACTTGTATTTAACAAAAAGAAAAATTTGTTACCTAGTGATTTAGACCCCAGAAGAAAGTGTCATTTATGATGTTATTAGGGATGAAGAATGGCACAACAACATAGATTTGTTAAAGGATTTTTATATTTTAAAATATTTGCCATTTTTATGTGGAAATAAATAATTTATCAACTATGCCTTTTATTTTTTATCCCCTTAATTTTTTATAATTCGTAATTCTCAAATGATATATAACATGCAATCATAATTTTCAATAAAAACGACCATAATACTTAGTATAATTTATTAACAGGTTTTTTTCTTTAAATCCAAAAAAATAAGTTTAACTTCTCGAGTTTTCCTTTGACCTTCTCCAACTCTTTTTGCAAAAAATAAATTTCAGCCTCAGCAGTTGCGGAAAAATTAAAATCAGGTCCCTTACTGGTACTTGGCACAGGCTCACATTCTACCAAATCACTGCCCAAATTGTCGACAGCTTCCTTATTTGAAGCACCAGGCTTCGGAGAAGTGGACGAGCTTGTACTGGGCATGGATAAGTTTGTATTAAGTACATCTTTAGCCTGAGTGTCAACTTGAACATCATCGTCAATTAATGACCTTTTCCTTAAAAAAGTCAAGCTTGTTAAATAAATAAAATAATATAAGTTAGCAGTATAAGCTTACCTAGGTTTTTTTGACAATTTTTCTAGTTTATCCTCGGGAAACCTCTTTGCTATATTATGCTCAAAAATAGTGGGACCATTCTTTCTATTTTTGTCAACAAAATGACAACTACATACCAATGCATGGATTGAAGGTTCTTTATCCTTTCGCCTAAAAGAAACACAATATGTAGGTACAATAAACAGACTAGAAACCTAGAAATAGTACCTTAGTAGGGAAATCCATTTCTTTCTTTCCAGGGGATCTTTTGGAAATCTAAAGAAATTACAGGTCCGCAATGCTTGCAATCTGGCGCAAAACACATTACCATACTTATTGTTGGTGTACTCAGCTAAAATAACAAAAATAAAATGAAATAAATCAATAGAAACATTATAACATAACCTTAAAAGTTATGCATTTTCATAAATTTCAAGATTATTTACTAAAAAATGGTACTTTAAAAACTGAATTTTAAAAAGATTTTGCTTATATGTGTCTAATTATCATACTTACGTTTTATTTAAATATTCAGAAAAAAAAGCTGCTTATGGGGATTTATAATGTTTCCAATGTTTGTTTGGAAACCTTTTGGGTGACACTTGACAGTTCGACCGTTTGTGACGTCACACTCCCCCTGTCTATTTTATCAGCCGAACATGACATAAAAATAAGCAAAACAAGGAAAAATTTAAAGTAAAGAATTTATTATTGAAACCAAAAAAATTATGGTATTTTGTGTATAATTATTTTTAAAATAGCATGGATATAAAGGTAGGTTGTTTTTGTTTAATATAATGGGATTGTTATAAATTAGGTTTTTTTCCACTAAAATTACATAAATATTTTATTTTAGGGTATCTCACGTGCTCTTTTTAAGGGCATTTATGATAGTTTTAGAGGTATGTTAGTTATTTTTTACTTAGATAAGGAAATTAACGAAAGAACACGAAATAGACATAGTCCAACAATAAGACAAAAGCATAGTGATAAAGAAGATTCACCCCATCGTCATAAAAAGAAAAACGAGTGAGTTCATTTTAATAATTAGATTCCAAAGGTAGAGTTCTAAAAAAAATAATTTTCTTAATGTTATTTCTGTTTTATTGTTAATAATATAAGGTTTGTGTAGATAACTTTATATATTATATAGATAACAATTATTTTAACTAATAATAAAAATGACAGTGCCTATAACTCGCTACAATGATCTCTATCTTTTAAAGTAAGCACCTTATGTTGAATGTATTTTTACTTATTTAAATTTTGTAGAGAATCAAAAGTTATACACAATGTAATTCAGTGTGCCATTTTGAATGGAGGAGTATTTTTACTAAGTGTAATGCTATTTGAATATGTTTTACTTCCAAGCATAGGCACATTTTTTAATTTGATGTTTGGGTCAGAATCATTTATAACAAATGTTGTATGGTTCTGGGTCGAGTATTTTATGTTACTGATCTACAGAACTGCCTGGCTTGTGCCTTTATTAATGCTGAGTAAAGTTATTAATGCATTATGGTTTCAGGTAAGCATTATAGATTTAAAGTATTGTTTATCATAACATTAAAATTTATTATTTTTTTTTTAATTACAAAAGATGATCCCTTAAATCCTTGTAAAAAAAAAGAGGTAATTGTCTAGAAAGTGGCCGCAACTCCGATTTTGACTAAATTTGGGGCGCTGATCACGAATCTGAAAAAAATATTTGGCGGAAACGTTTCGTTTTCGAGATATCCATCATTAAACTTGAAAATCAAACTAACCTCATTTACAATATATTCCCCCTTCTTTTTGTAGAAAATTCTTGATTTTTTTTTCACTAAAGTGGCACACAATATTTTATAAACACCTTTTAATTTTTTTTTAAGTTTATTTTACATTTTTTTTTTTTTCATTAAATTGCCAAGTATCACTTTCAAACGGGGCGGACCTGTTTGCTTAAAAATATTCTGTTGTATACCTGGTTGCGACGTTTGAAAGTGAATTTTTACAATTAAATGAAAAATAGGTATAAAATAAATATAAAACCAAGTTTTTAAAAGGTGTTTATTAACTATTAAGTTCCAATTCAGTGTAAAAATCAAGAATTCTGTACAAAAAGAATGAGGAATAGTGAAAATGAGGTTAGTTTGATTTTCAAGTTTGATGATGGATATCTCGAAAACGAAACGTTTCCGCCAAAAAAGGTTTTCAGATTCGTGATCAGCGCCCCACCAAATTTGGTCAAAATCGGAGTTGCGGCCACTTTCTAGACAATTACCAAAAAAGATAAATATTTCAAGAGATGGGAACATCAAATTCTTTTAAAATCAAAAAGATTGTATATAAGTACTCTAGTTTGAACTTCCAAATTGTGAATCTTAAATGTTTTTTGGTAATCATTTAGATGTTTTCAAATAGTTTAAAACTTTATTTAAAACCAGACTGTTTCATTACTGATTTATTAGAAGTCGTATATATAATATTTAGGAACCTTCATTGTTATAAAATGCTAAAAAGTGGACTGTATATTTTAAAAAGATGAATCAAAACGAAATAGGGGTCCAAACGAACTTACCCAAAGTGGCTGTGCTGGAACCCTAGGTGCAATTTCAATTGTCGACACGGCACAATTCGGTTAATGGTACCGAGGACGAGACGATGCGAATAAAATCGCGTGGAAATTGAGTACTCGTCGATCGAACTATTTGTACGGTACTGATCTTGGCCCTTTTCGTAGCCGGGAGGCATATTTCGCATCGGACCCACTATGCACAGTCGCGGCCAGCAATACGCGAATAAGATTAATCAAAAGAGACTTATTTGCAGTTGATTAATATAACAAACAAAAAAAAAACTATAATTGATTTAAAACCACTTAATTCAAAAAATAAACAAAAAAAAAAATGCGTGTACGGAACATTCCGCCCACCAAAATATTTACTATTTTAACTACTTAACTCATTTGATGGCAATGGACATAACTTGACCATTGGCCTTTGAAAAGTTCCAGAAGTCGTCTTTATGGTACAAACCCGACCAATTCCGTCCTTTCCTTATGCACCTCTACTATGACCTAATCGCCACTGTAATGGAGGCGCGCAATCATTTTTAATGAGAACAATATTGCCTGGTTTAATCGAATCAACCATCTTATTCCATTTAAGACGTTGTTGCAAACTATGCAAATATTCGGTGTGCCAGCGCTTCCAAAAATCTTGGCTCATTCGTTGCAGCAATTGCCATCGACTTAAACGATTTATATTTAAATTAGTTAAATCAGCAGTAGGAACAGAAGTTACAGGTTCTAAAAATAGTAAAACACGTCCTGGTAAGCACCGATAAATCTGAAGGGTCTGAACTTACGCTGCACAAAGGCCTTGAATTAAGCATGGATTCTATTTGAGTTATCACGGTGTAAAATTCCTCATAGGTAAGAATTTGACTCTAATAACACGGAAAAGGTGAGTTTTGACGGACTTCAATTCGGCCTCCCACAAACCACCAAAATGGGGCGCAGACGGAGGATTGAATGACCAACGAATATTTTCCTCTCTTGCAGCATCTCGCATATACTGAAGGAGTTCCCGATAAGCACCGCGAAAGTTAGTTCCGCAGTCACTAAATAAGTGATTACAACGACCTCGACGTGCAATAAATCGTCTAAGAGCGGCCAAAAAAACTTTTCAGTTGATAAATCGGATGTAAGTTCCAAATGAAGAGCTTTGGTAGCGGTACAAACAAAGATACAAAGATACGCCTTTTGTGTCTTAGCACCACGGCGTCTACAAGGAATAATCGGAAAAGGACCCGCCATATCCACTCCTGAGCAGCTAAAGGGTTTAATTTGATTTAAACGATAAGAAGGAAGATGTCCCATTAAAGGCTCAACAGGCCTTGATTAACTCGGGAAGCAATTTAACAACGAGACACTACAGAACGAATTGCTCGTTTCTCAAGAAATTATCCAATCAGAACTGTTGTTTTATCAAAATTTCAAAGTTTATAAAACCCAGGATGTAAATATTCTTATGAAATATAATGAGTTCAGTAAGTCGATGCTTACGAGGTAAAAGAATTGGAAATTTCTGATCATATGTAATATTGGCATAATAAGCGACCGCCCACCCTGAGAAGACCGCCGTCATCCAAAAAGGGGGGCTAATTTGCGAAATGGTTTGGAAAGCGTATTTTCCAGTTTTGAGAAGACGAATTTCATCGGCGAAAAACAATGGACCGGACATGCTTTACTATTAAAAGCAGGGAATGAAAAAGTTCATTTTCCACGAGATGTCCACCAACTTTAGTTGAATTCCTAGAATTGTGAAGAAAACGACAAACATAGCGCAATCATAGCCGTTGAATTTTTGACAAGGAAGAAAATCTGATCTAAGAGATTAAGTGGAAAACTATCAAGAGACAGCTGCTGAAGAGCTGATTTTCTTCTTCTTTAAACAGACGGATTGTACGGTTTGGGCGGCGATTCTGGCCAAGAAGTCTCATCAGAAAGGAAGATGAACTGGGACCGTCCATCACAATCATAAAGATCTACTCAGATCGCAGGAAGTAAACTCTCGTGATGCACACCTGCGGGATTTTTTTCGGAAGGAACATATTTCCAACAAGATGGAGCTACATTTTCCTGTATTTTGCTTACTCTATTACTAACAAAAGTGTGCCATTTAGTGGAGAGACGATTTTATCCATGACAAAGGCTGCTGAATCTGAATTCAAGCATATATTTCGAATTTTATATGGTTAAACAATCGAACAACAAAAAACTAAGAGCCGGACAAAAGAACTGTAGTTCCACAAAGTTCTGCAGTCTAGGAAGGGTAACTCGTTTTAAAGGTGATACTTTAGACTTTGAATACAACAACCAAAGAAGTATTAACTGTAGCCTTATCATTCACAATCGCGAACATAAACAACGCCTGCATATCCCTTCTCCGGATGAACACCTGAAAATCCATGCAGTTGATACGATACTAACGAGTTGTCGAAAATATGACGCGGTATTTTATTGACGATAACTTAGATAAATCAGATTTGTATTTTGACCTGCTTTCTAAAACACTACATGGTGATGATCATCCCAATGCAAGCCTAAAGTCCACAAATGCTGGATAAGATGTTTGGTAAAAAAGGTAACAGCTACAAAACCTGCGATCATAAATCCTTAGCTAATTCTGATAAAATTGTACGTTTTGTACAATCTCTCCATAAAAGATTAACCTTAAAGAAAAACACATCTAATAAAGGATTCCATTGAAGTCCCAAAATTTTAATATGGGAGATTTGTTCTGAATCAAACGATAACGAACTATTAACTAATTGTATCTGAAAGATGGGACAATAATTTAGGCTCATTACTTGCCCATCTTCTCAGCTCAAATCCACCAAGTGCAAGTAACTTGACCAATTCCTCCTGCACCTCAAGAGCTTCGCTTGCTAAACGTCGAATCGCAACCAGTGACAATGTCATCCACAAAAAATATCATTTTCAAAACGTTTGATGCCAGCAGATACAAGGAACCCCTATCAATAGCTAGTTGCTCCAAGGTTCGCAGGGCTAAAAAGGGTGCTGCAGAAATTCCAAAAGCGACTCTATTTATACAGTAGTCAAGTATTGGTTCATTGGACTGAATCGCCAGACGACTTTCTTGGTAATCCCTGTGTTCCGGTTTAACCAATAGTTTATTTTATACATTTGTTTAATGTCAGGCGGTGGGCATAACAGCGTCCACGAAAATTTAACAATATCGAAACAATGTCTTTTTGAGCTAGACTTCACCGATAAGGTGTCGTTTAAAGATCTATTATCAATGGAGCTTTAGCACTAGCATCAAGGACTACTGCAATTTAGTTAAAGTGCTATCAGGTTTGAAATTACATGGTGAGGAATATAATAAACTTTTCCACCTGTATCTTTGATTAGAAACTAATGACATGTGCCCAGAGTCAAGGTAATCTTGCATAAAGTCACAATAAGATTTAAAAAATCTAAAGGATCTTTTTGACTAAACGATTTTCTAAACTATAAAATCTACTTAAGTGCCATAGAACGAGTATTCGAAAAAACAGGTTCAGCGTCTTTAAAGGAAGAGCTACTGAATATTTGACTATTTTCGGTCCGAGACCAGTTTCAACATAGATTTGCTCATGTGTTTTTTCATCAGAGGACAAAATGATTTTCGAGGGTAGTTCTTCAATTTCCCAAAACTTCTAATAAAATGATCTATAGGTTTCTATAATAAAGAACAAAAGCATAAATAGATGACGATGGAACTTAGAAGCTCCTACAGACCCATCCAAAAACTGTTTCCAGAGCGTCTGGTTTCGGCGAATTTCCCAATTTGCGACCATTTTGCATACAAGCTGAAAACACTTCTTGCTCCGAGAAGACAATTAATTTTTCCTGGCCTATTAAAATTTGGATCTGCAAGCGGCAGGGAAGAAATGTGTATGGCAGGTTTGGCTGAAAGTGAAAATTTGGCAGACACGCTAAAATTTTGGGAATGGCAAACGATTCTATTTATATGGCTTGGCGGATAAAGCGATTGAATATTACAGAAGGAGGATTTTGAAATCGTGGAGGATATCCCAATCTGTGAATGGATATTGAAGATCTATGACCAGCTAAACCTAGACGATGAAAACATTTTTCAGTCATGAAATTGGCCTGGCTGCCACTATCTAAGAGAACTCTACTATTCTGGATGTGACCTCCAGAATCTAATACACCAACCTTAGTTGTAAAGGCAGACGAAAGTATTTTCTGGGACAATTCCAGTAATACGAACGTTGAATGATTGACGACGAATTATCTAAAGGGTTATCGAAAGAGGTAGAAGCAATAATATTTGAATTTGACGAAATTTTAGATTGTGGCTCGACAATATCTTTGACCTGAACCAGAACTATTTTTGTTGCGCTGTAAATGTAATAAGCTATGATGGCGATCATTGCATTTACAACTATAAGTCGAGGTGCATTCAATAACTGAATGGAGTTTGATTTTAAGCAATTAAAACAATTGATTTTGTTTTATTTAATAAAATCTTTCATAAGGAAAGTTTTGTTTAAAAACTGAGGACAACGTGATATTAAATGATTCGAGTTTACAAAAAACAATTTGTCGTGATGAACAACAAAGGCTTGTTTTTGAATAGCATGTTTATTGAAATTATTTAAATTACGATTTGAAACAGATTTGCTACTGGATGGTGAAGATAATAATGCTGCTGAATCCAAAGCTATATGGACTGACGATTTAAAAATTCCACTAACATGTCGAAGGTAGGTAATTCTATAGTACTAGATGCCAATTCAAAACGTTTAACAGTTTTACATTCGATTTTTGCAAAAGCAAATTAAACAAAATAAAATCCCACGACTTAACAGGAAAGTTAAGTTTAGATAACGCTTGTAAATTTTCATTAAAAGTATCCAACAGATTTCTCAAACAACTAGCAGAATTTTCATTGTTAATTTTCTTTAAATCGCAAATAGTTTTCCAATAATGAGTAGCTAAAATTCGGTTTATTTTCATAACGCTTGGACCAAGGCTTTATAAGCAATTTGATAGTTATTATCATTAATTGGCATACCAGATACTATAGGCAAAACCTTTTCACCTAATGAAGACAAAAGATATTGATATTTTTCTGAATCAGACAAAGAATCATTAGTATGTACTAAAGCCCTATACAAATCGTAAAATTTGACCATGTTTTAAATTCGCCATTAAAGACGGCAATTTAATTTTTAGGCAATTGACAATAGGTGGTTTGAGAACGAGATTGATTTAAATCCTAATTAACTTTATTTTCAAAAAGATTCATGATAGTTTTACTAATGAATCATAGTAATATTTATCTACTTGATTTCGAATTACATCTTCAGCATCCACAGTTGAGCATTTTCATCAATAGGACAACAAATTAATTAGAGTACCATGGTGCTTTTCAAAAGTTTATAAGCCGATTCTATTCCCATATAGCGTATTTTGAAAGAGGTATGATATCGTTCGTTAGATTGAGCATTTTGAGCAGCTTTAAAAATTTCATTTAAACGACACGATAGAAATCCCCGTGCGTAGCTCTAGTTTGCTTAATTTTGTCAGCCATGGTTACTTAAAAGTAAATTAAATTTAACTATGCAATAATAATTTTATTACAACCCAAAAAATCCTAATATTTAAGCTAAAACTTTATTTTACGGTCGCGTTATCAATATATAGGTATTTGGCAGCGCTACAAAAAATGGAATTATTTTTAGCGATAAGACAAAATCGATGCAAAGGCGAAACTGGTTTTTTAACAAATTTGATAAATTTTAAACATCAAAATATTCAATGCAAAATTTACTAATTAAACAAAACTACTAAATATTAATCACTTGACTGCAAATAAGGCTAATACTTATAGTGTGAAATGACTAATTAAAAAATCCGGTATCCCAAAGGATAAGAAATCCGCATCCAGAAGACTTAAAAATAAATGTTATAAAATGCTAAAAAGTGGACTGTATATTTTAAAAAGATGAATCAAAACGAAGAAATTCAACGAACTTACCCAAAGTGGCTGTGCTGGAACCCTAGGTGCAATTTCAATTGGTCGACACGGCACAATCTGGTTAATGGTACCGAGGACGAGATGCGAATAAAATCGCGTGGAAATTGAGTACTCGTCGATCGAACTATTTGTACGGTACTGATCTTGGCCCTTTTCGTAGCCGGGAGGCATATTTCGCATCGGACCCACTATGCACAGTCGCGGCCAGCAATACGCGAATAAGATTAATCAAAAGAGACTTATTTGCAGTTGATTAATATAACAAACAAAAAAAAAACTATAATTGATTTAAAACCACTTAATTCAAAAATAAACAAAAAATAAAAAATGCGTGTACGGAACATTCATTAAATAAATTTATCATAAAAGTAAATGAGTACAACTAAATATAGTACCCTAGTAAGCTTGATAAATCTTTGCAAAACGGGCTTAATATCAGAGTTTTCATATTTTCTTTGTTACGGGGGTTGTTTCAGCCTGGTTTTTTGCTGCAGCTTGCTCACTCCTGTAAGATCTTTTTTTTTTTAACTTACTTTCTTGCTTCTCTTTTGTCAAATCCTGCTAGTTTTCGCCAAGACCAAACAAAAAATAACAATGGATGCAATTGTGCTGTTTATAGGTTTTTTGTTTTGTATTTGTTTAATTAAACAATATTTAAATTAAATAAAAATTGTTTAATTAGAAAATATTCATGTTTTAAAAGGTCCTTGTTATGCACTTGCCAAAAATCTTTATACACTGGGACTGCATCGGTCCTGTTCCTGGGGTTTAGAGATTAAGTGTGCTCAGCCCTATTGGGTAATTATCTACAAGTGGGGTCAACCCTATTTCTGGCCATAAAAAATAGATGAATTGATGGATCATCATGTTTTTTTTTAATTCTTTGTTTTTACGGCGGATTTATGGTAAAGATAGTGAAAATATCAAAAAATTAATATTTCAATTAAAAAATCAACTTTATTATTAATCAAATTATTTTAAACAATTTTTATTCTTATTGTCTTTAGGCTTATTATTATTATTTTTTCGCAATCTACGTTTAAAAACAGAATTAAAAAAAAATTATGTCAAAATGAGTTTTGGTTAGTTTTTCAAATTGTTCGTTTTGTTATGTATTTAAAAAAATCCATCAAAAACATCAAAAAAAGATAAAATAGAAATTTTATCCAAAAAGATGAAATCCAATATTTTCGCCACTATCTAGTCGCAAGACCCATTTTTTGAAATTTCAAAGTTGATTTTTTAGATGGAAAACTAACTTTTTTAATCATTTTTTTTCAAATTGTTTATTTTTTTGTTTTTTTTTTCAAAAATAAATATATATTGAAAAGATCAAAAAAATATGAAATAGAAATTTTATCCAAAAACATGAAAACCAATATTTTTTTCCTTTCACGACATTTTTTATCATAAATGCGTCGTAAAAACAAGCAAAACAAAAAAAAATAATTTTTCACCTAGATTTGGCCAAAAATAGTGTTGACCCCACTTGTAAATAAATACTTCCTATTGACTTCTATGAACTTGCATTATTATTAATTTTACGAAAATAAAGTTATTCTTCATTAAAAGTTCTGCATGTTCTAAAATCTAAATTGCAATCGACAGATATGAAATTTCATCAATCTTATACGAGGTATAACAAAAAATATGAATTTTGCTCAAGAGTAAAGTACCCTTATATTTCACAATTTCAAAAACTGTTATGATAAAAAGTTGTTCGGAATTAAAAACTATGTTTAAATATGCAATTACATCCTTCTAATTAAAAAAATATTTTTTACAAATTTTGCTTTTATTTCTACTGAATTTTATAATACTTTCTACCAAATTTCGCTAAATACAACTGATGTTTTGAATGCCACTGTAAAACATTTCTTGTCAGAGCATTCTAGATTATATGTACAATAATAACACTTAAATTTTCGTAGTTCGAGTAGAGATGTTTCAAGAAATATTTTTATTTTTTTATAATTAAATGCAACTGCATATTTAAACGTGATTTTTAATTCCGAATAACTTTTTATAATAACAATTTTCGATATTGTTACATAAAAAGGTACTTTACTCTTGTCTAAAATTCATATTTTTTGACTTACCTCTTATAGGATTAAAAAAATATTCAATATATGATGATTGACAAGCAATGTTTTACAGTGACATTCAAAACATCAGTTGTATTTAGCAATATTTGATAGAAAGTATTATAAAATTCATTAGAAATAAAAGCAAAATTTGTAAAAAATATTTTTTTTTAATTGGAGGGATGTTATTGCATATTTAAACATAGTTTGTAATTTCAAACAACTTTTTATTATAACAATTTTTGAAATTGTGAAATATAAAGGTACTTTACTCTTGAGCAAATTTCATATTTTTTGGCATACCCCGTATAAGATTGATAAAATTTCATATCTGTTGATTGCATTTTAGATTTGGAGCATGCAGAACTTTTTATAAAGAATAACTTTTTTTCGTAAAATGAATAATAAAAAAGTTTTCCATATGTTGCCAACTTAAGTAGACACACTGTACTTATACAGTGTGTCCCAAATTGGTGGGGAATGTATGGGGATCTTGGAAACCACAATAGATAGAAAATCGGTTAAATGGGGAAAGTTTTGGACAATTATGTTAGTAAGCTAATCCCGTTTACTACATGGTTTTATCTATTTAGGTTTTTGAGAAATTTTGAAAAAACCAAAAACATGCATTTTCGACAATCGGCCATATTTTTTTAATATTAAATTTTTTTTTAATCTGTAAAAGCTTTAAAGCAACTTTTTTGTAGAATATGACCGAGTAGTCAATTTTTATTTTCTACGTTTCGGGTTTTTAGAATCATCATCAACTTTATTTTTTTATATGGACGCCATATTGGATTTTTACGCAGCTAAACAGTGATTTTTATTCTGATTTCAACAATGTATAACATGTTATAATTTAAGAGTTTATAACCTCATTTATTTCAAAAAACAAATATTTTCTTAGTTGGCCTTGATTCTGGCAGCATCCTAAACTAACATACTTTCGAAAACTGGTTACAAATTTGCTTGAATTCGGAAGTTTTAAAAAACCACGACCTAAGAAGTACGTTAAAAAAATCTTTATATTATACTTTTTTGTATACAGGGTGCCACAGACCTGAGTATGGGGATCTCGGAAACCTAAGAGAAGTCGGTTAAACCATAGTTCAGCATTTATGTTTAACAACATGCCTATTAGAAATTTGTAAAATCTGAGTACTTCCGGAGATATCCGGAAAAAACCCGAAAATTTACTAATTTCGTTTTTAATTTCTTTCCTAACATTATTTAAAGAGATATGAAAAAACAAAAGACAACTTGTCATGGAAAGCCTTAACAAAACAAAGTTGAGAGATTTTCCGGTACGACGTCTTCGTTAAACCATCATCAACTTTATTTTTTTAAATACGGACATGGGTTTAGTTGAATTTTTTGAACTCCTTATTATCCCAATTACAAAAATGATAATGACTCTAGTATTTATTGAACAAAATGGAACGCCCCTATAAGAAATGATGTGCTCCTTGTCTAATTCATTGCCTCTTATGGAAAATATGTTTATTTAACAGAAAAATATTAAGTGTTATACATCATTGTAATTGGAATTATAACTGCTTTAAAAAAATGCAATACAAAATTTAGTGCTGTATTAAAAAAAATAAAGTTGTTGATGGTTTAACGGAAACGAAACGTTGTACGAAAAATCTCTCAACGCTGTTTTGTAAAGCTTAAAAAGTGGCCATGAGAAAGTATCTTTTGTTTTTCCATATCTCTTTAAATAACGTCAGAAAAAAATAAAAACGAAATCGGCAAATTTCGGTTTTTTCCAGATATCTCCGGAAGTACTCGGAAATTTACAACTTTCTAATAAGCATGTTGTTAGGCACCTAAATGCGCAACTTTGCCATAATTTAACCGACTTCGTATCTCTTACGGTTTCCGAGATCCCCATGCATGCACTCGAATCTGTGGCACCCTGTATAGATTTAGTCGGCCACATAAGAATACAGACTTTATAGTCGGTACAATTGTTTTTCCAATAAGTATATCTGCTGGCACTGGTTTGACAGCAGCACACTGACCATATAATTTCTGACTGACTGATTTGACTTTTTATCTTGAAGATCAACATGTAAAAAAGAAGTTGTTTTTAGGACATAGCAGATTCAGTGTACCGATACAGTAGAGGAAGGCCCGTTTCTTTCCCAAGTGTTAGTATGTTTTTTGCTGACTCAGTGTTCAGCATAGTAGTGCAGTGTCTTTTTCTGATTCAAGCTACACTGACAAAATATATACCAATTTACCCTGTAGGATATATTTTATATATGGTTCAAATGTCATTGCTATACTCTCTATATTCTTTTGAATATAAATGGTTTAATATGGGATGGGAACTCCATAAAAGACTTTCTTTTATTGAAGAAAATTGGCCATATTTTATAGGATTTGGCCTTCCCTTAACAATTTTTTCACAGTTGTCGGAGTCGTGGATAATAAGGTAAGATTAAAAAGAGATAACTCTAAAAAAATCTACAATGTCCCATAAAGTGGTACTTAACCTATTTTCAAATCCTTTAGGTAAAAATATTAGTTTCTACTTTGAAAATCCAGTTTCCATTTAATTTGCTGGTATTGCATTATGTTGTGTATTTTGATCCCCCAATTCAAAGTTTTAGTGAGCATAAAGCTCAAAAACTCCACGTTTTTGAGATAGCCGTTGATTATTATCGGTACTTAAGGCATACGCTTCCTCATAACTGAAGATAATAATTAGGTCGATATTTTATTTATGAAGTATCAACGAGTCTCACTAGGGTTTATGGGGTTGCTAATTCTGAATCTTAGGTCGGTTAACCACCATTACGTCAGGGTCAAGGTCATTTCAAGATCAAATCGAGAGGAATTCTACAAGGTCACCTGAAGGTCATTTTAGGATTATTTTAAGGTCAAACTTAAAACGTAGAAAAAATCTGAGAAAATTTATAAACAGGTTTCTGGGGTCACTGAAAAAAACCTTTTAGGAAATCCCAAACACTGCTTCAGATAAGGAACTTCTTCCATCTCACTATCGTATGTTAAGTTTAATTTTTATGTCATATCAAATTTTTATGTCATATCAAATTTTTATTTCTCAATTTCACCTTGAGTCTTTGAACAGACAGGCGGACCCAAATTCAGATCCCACCATCCTAAAATAAATGTTTTTATGATTTTTGTGACAAGTCTGAGGTTTGATCTTAAAGTAAACAATTTTAAAATGAAAGTAGGATCAAGAAAATGACAATCGGATTTAGTGACTCAAAAAACATTTATATAATTTATTAATATTATATGTTCGATTCCTCTCGATTTGACCTTCAAATGACCTTGATCCTGACGTGATGGATGTTAACCGACCTAGGATTCGGAATTAGCGACCTCAACAACCCTAGTATACCCAAGTGAGACTTGTTGATACTTCCAAAAAAAATGCAATACCTGCAAATTCAACGAAAACCGGATTTCTATAAGCTCTAAACTGGCCCTTTACTACAAATCTGACTTTATTAAAGCCCTGTGATAGAAACGTAGTTTGTTTATTTAATTTCTGGAATATTAAAAAATGTATATGTGCTCACCATTAACCTATTAACAACTAATAAAAAATCTTGGGTCCAAAAAACGATAGTATTATTATAAATAAAAAATGAGGTTACTTTTAACCACCACTAATTTAAAGGTAAACTTCGTTTCTCTTACTCATTAAGTCTTATTAAAAATTGTTATATTCTTATCGTAACCATTATGCAAACTTTAGAACATAAATATCAATTATTTAAAGAAATTTAGCTAATAGGTATAAAAAGAAGTTTTATAACTTTTTAGTGTTATTCTTTTTCTAAATTTTGTTATAACAAATAAGAAAGAAATGAAATAACATTAGCTTTTAATTGTCTATTTTAGCCCCCTATTTGACTTATTGTCCAAACCTATTTGTTTTTTTGGACAACACCTTATTGCAAAGTATAGAAGGGAAATAGGCTAAATACCCCAAAAACATATAAATGTATACACTATCGTAACTGGCGTATATTTTTTATTTTAGTGGTTGTGTCTTCTCTATACTTTTTCCATTCTTTATTATCAGTGGAAATGAGGCTAGCCCCGTAATTGGCGTAAGGTAAGATTCAAATAAATATTTTAATAATAATTGTGGGTAAAGTTAAATAAACTATTTTTTACCATTCAATATGTAGATTCTTAAATACAGGGTGTCCAAATAGGGTAGGGTGTATTTGTACCTGCGCTGTCCATGTAACGGCGCAGTTCGGAGGTGTGCCATAAGGATAGGTTGTTGCACTACTTTTTGGAGATTTAGTAGCTATGGAAGTGTACCCAGGGGAGCATTGCGCTTATTGTTCACGCGCCTATTATCGCAATGGTAATTCGATAGTTACAGTTCAACGTTTATGTCGTGCAGAATTTAATGTATGTAATGCACCATTACCATCATTAAAATACCGGTTCGACTGTAAAAATTCACAATCCAGGTCGCCCACGCTTTGTTCAAAGCCAACAAACGATTGAGAAAGTAAGGATTTCAGTGCGTGAAAATCCGTCTAGCTAAGTTCGCAAACGCAGTCGTTATACACGATTCTGAAGCAAAATAAATAATAAATAATACTAATGTTTATTTTGTCCCCAATTTTACGCACAGTCCTCCGGCTCTGATTTAAAACTACCTCAATAACATTTAATACAATAAATCTTCATTTCTACGTATAGTTCGATCAGTTTTAAAATGTAAATTCGGTGCCCTTTGAAAAGAAAAAAAATATATAAAAAGTAAATAAAAAGTTTTATTTTTACTGGCGGTCGTCTTTGCTTTTTATATGGACTAATTTTACAGACACGTGCGGAAAGCGGCACATTACAAACAGCAAAGACGGTCGCAGTTCAAAATAAACGTTTTCGGCTACTTTTTATGTTTTTTTTTCTCATTTCATAGAGAACCGAATTTTCATCTTTATACTGATCTTACTGTAGTGCTTCAAACAAATAAATCTGCCGCTACTGGGCCAACGAAAATCAAAGACAGAAACATAAAAAACCACTACATAGCCCAAAAGTTATTGTGTGGGGTGCCATGTCTGGTGGAGGCATCATTGGGCCTTATTTTTTTGAAGACCAAGAAGGGGAGGCACTTACAATAAACGGTATTGTGACATTTTAAGGAACTTTTTGGTTCCACAACTGCAAGAGTTCGAAGGTTTTAATGTGGAAACATGGTTTCAACAAGATGGGACCACTTGCCATACTTTAAACCAATCACTTGAAGTTGCCAATCAACTATTTCCGGAAAAAGTGATTTCTTGTCAAGGCACTTTCAACTGGCCTCCCAGAAGTCCCGATCTTTCACACCTTCATTATTTCTTATGGAGATACCTTAAAGAGAAAGTTTATAAAAACAAACCACGAACTCTTACAATTAAAGCACAACATCCGTGCCGAAATTACTTCGTTTACAGTTAGAGAAGTGCCAGCAGCGCGAGGGTCAGCATTTGGACAACATAATCTTTGGCACTTAAATTTCCAAATATTTGCCTAAAAACTAGACTCGTTTTTTTTATTGAACTTACAAACACCTCTACCCTTTCTTGACACCTTGTATAATTTAATAAGTGTTCACCCTAATAGTTATACACATTTATCATTGTGAGCATCTATCCTAGGATGTTTTATATTTTTAAAATTCCACGCGCCGCTAACTCTTTTGGTAATTATGGTTCCTTTAATGTATAATTGAAAAGTATTGTTAATTAATGTATTGTATATATATGTTAATTTAGAGAGGGGAAGAAAATGTCACCTTTTTAAATCTTCTTTTGACTAACGCACGTTGTCATATTTGACAATGGTAATTTTGAGTTTTGAGATGCTTTGTCCAAGGGTATTTCACTTAGGACAATAAAGCAATTTTGAAGTTTGAAGTTGTATATTATATGGTTTAATATTACAACTAAGAGAAGATAAGTGCATTTTATTTGTCCATTTAGTTTGCGTATATTTAGCGTTATTAATTTATTTTTTAACTAGATTTTTTTTTTTAATTTAAGAAACCACTAAATTTAAAGTGGTTGATTGTATTTTAAGGTCACATATTTAAACACCATATAAATAAAATAACTTAAAAAACCGGTTTTATTATTTTCTTACAGTTGATGTAGACTCAAAAAAGGTATATTTGATTAACGTTGTCTATTAGCAATATACGGTATTTTACTTCCATACCCTTTTGCAAAATAAGTTAAACAAAATTGATAAATCGCAAAAATGTTTAATGAATGTGTTATGTTTTAGTGACATGCACCTTCAGCTATTTTCACTGGTTATTACAGTGGCAAACGCTCTATTTAGTAAAACAATTGGACAGTCAAAGAAAGCTCTTCCAGTGCAGACTTCACAACCAATAAAAATTCATAGGAGATAAGATTTTAAGTTTTTTTTTATAGGCAATTATTTTTGTACTGACTTTATATTAATTCCTATAAATAATTGTACGATTAGGTGGACTGATGTTTTATTATGAGAAAGTATAAAGTAAGTTTTTAATAAAAAATTGTTAAAATATGAAACACTGTATTTTTCTTTTTAAGACCCAACGAATTATTAATAATTAGGTGCATATTGAATAATACTCATTAGCTTCGAAATCTTTAAACATATTTTAAACCTTGCATGCTTTGTTGCCTTATTTTTTTTTTTTTTTACTTCTGTTTAGTTCTGGAAACAATTTCCCAATACATTCCATTAAGCCCAGGCGTTTTCTGACTTGTGTTATATCCCAAAACTCTACTTGTGCTTCATGTCTATTGTTTAACTTTATGTATAAGTGCTGTGAATAATTCTTACTGCCACACTACCACAAGGGACGTCATACATATGAAATGGAAAAGGTTTGCAACCGCTATATGGCACTCTTTTCAGCTTAATTTATTTCTTGCAGCACGAGAGGGTAGATGCTCGCACAAAATGTTATTAAAAAAAGTTTTTTGTCGAAAATTTTGCATAAACCGCTTAGTATTGTCGAGCATTCAAGCGTTCAAGCGTCAAAATATTACTCTATATCCAATGCTTCATTTTTATATCGATACGTTCATAATTGCGGTATGGCTTATGACCTTATTGCTACTTCTTCCTTCAATGCTTAATCTAAAGCTTCAATATTATTATGTAGACACTGAATAGATCAGTCACGCGTGAGGTAATTGGACAAATGCTTATGAGAATTAGCTTTTTTATGTAAAAAATTCACGAGTTAATTTGGAGTTACAAAAAAAAAATCAAAAAAGTCCCCCATTTGTGGTGACAAATTGCTTCATGTAAATAAACCAAATTGTAGTCATCTTTAATTGATATTTTACCTTAGCTTAGTATTGTCTGAGCATTAATTCAAGCTATCTATCAAGCGAAAAAAAGGATAAAGTATGGTCAATAAAAATATGGCGGATGATTTCCCTAGGTACATCTATATCCAATGCTGGTCATTTTTTTTTATATTTCGATACGTTCGCTCCCTTTTGTAACCGAATAATTGATGATTTTGATACAATGTTTTGCTAAATTTATAATTAAATTTTAATATGACCTTTTACCAAAAATTGCTACTTCCCTTTACCTTCAAGAATTATTGTGGGCGAATGCAACATATGCCGGGTATCGACCGTTAAATCTGGTTACTTATGTGAGCAATATTATGCCTATGTCCTTATTGACTACACCGATTTCTGGCATTTGACCCAGAATAAATCACAATTCTCTGAAAACTGAGGGCGGTTGGTTTTAGTCGTGGCGACGCGTGGTAATTGGACCAAAAAATCACTATTAGCTAATTTTATTAAAAATGAGCAATTACTTTATTTTGCTGCAAAAATTCACGAATTTCCTCGAAAAATATTGGAGTGAAGATACAAAAAAAAAATAACAAAAAGGGGCATATGGGTCCCCCATTTGTGTTTGGCGAGGAAAATGAACAGAAACTTGCTGGTCATGTAAATATACAAACCAAATAGTATTTTCAATATGGATGAGTCAGGTCTTTAATTGAATAATAATTTATTATACGTACTAGCGAAAAAAGGATAAAGTATGGTCAATAAAATACTGGCCATTATTTCCCTAATAACATGAGCATCTCCCGGATAAGAGAGAAAAAATGACCAATTGCTAGTTAAAAAAAATATATATTTTTTATAATTTCATTTTGACAGAAATTGTTGTTTACTTTGCCTCCCTTTATAACCAAATAATTGATGATTTTGATACAATAAAGTTTTTGTTAAATTTATAATTAAATTTTTATGACATTTTACAAAAATTACGACCATCTTCCCTGAACTTACCCTAATTTGTAAGAATTAAAAGTCCATTTCGCCTAACTTGACTTTTAAGTTTAGGTTTAAAAATAGTAAAACGTGATTGAATCTAAAAGATATATCTTATTTTTTTCCTCGTGAAGAATGTAATTATTATGTTTATTAAGCATGTTTGATAACACATAGACAAGATCAGACAAGCTCATGCTTATAGGAGAATAGGTAATTTTCCTGAATCTGGTACGAATAAGTCATTAGTTTCGTTTATAAGGCATTTTAGGAAAACATGCTTCAGACTTTCTATTTGACCACATTTTGGAGAATATTCTATTTCGTATAAATGGTTTTTTGTTAAGTAGTAACCTACCTGTTCTTAGCATATTTTTATTTTTACATGTTCTTTATTGCCATAAAAAAAAAATTTACAATACATTAAATGGCCACTGACTGAGGTCCTTCAGCCTATGATGATTGACAATTTATTATAAGTATATATGAATATGAAACAAAAAAGAGCAGTCATAGATGTTTTAAACGCTGCAATATTGGTTGTATTATCGTCGTTTCTTGGAAAAGTATATTTGGAGGGTTATGTAACATAATTCTGGGGTGTTATTTTTGTAATTGCTCTTAGAAATGTTGTATCTGCCACCTCTAGAGATTTTTTGACACTACTGTATGTATTAAGCATAACTAGGTGTCCATATTCTAGAAGTGGTCTACAGTGATTTCTAAAGTGCTGAGCTCCGATTTTTTTTTACTGAATTTTGTATAATCAATAAAATTAAGTGGTCAATGTCATTCTCAGGTATTTTGCAGACTAATATGGTAAAATAGGGTGATTATCAATCATTATTGAAGCAGAATTATATTTAATTTGGTAGTGTAATTTTTCGGATTTGGCTTAAATCCAGTGTTACTGTTGTTTTATTTATGAAATATTAAAGCTCTTAAACAGCTTTTTTTTAATAAGCAAGGGAAGCAATGTCGTCAACAAACTGAAGAATATACTATGTGGAGGGGATTTTTTTCTTGATTATCCTTTCCTAGTTGTTATACAATTTAGCCCCGCTAACTAATTGGGACCAAACCCTGTTCGGATTAGGCGGATTTTTGTCACATCATGCCATATTATTGTCTTTTTGAGGCATATTTATCGTCTAATGTGTATAATATTAAAGGTCAGACGCTAAATACACCTTTATTATTTAACAATAGATGGTGTAAAGCCGATTTAGTGCATTACCTCAGATCACTGACTTTAAATTGTGCTAGTCAGTAATTTGTAAGATTCTAACAAATAAATAAACGATTATTAGATTTTGTTAATAAACGTATGACGTATCTTCAAAAAAAACTTGTTTTTCTTTACTTTTCCTAGTTTTAAAATTTTATAAAAATTATTTTTTTGTCCTGGCCCTGTTCGGATTAGCGGGACTTTAGTGTATCACAATGGTAGATATTGTAAAATAAAGATGATAGGGGAAAATCGTGCAGTATTTCTTGTTTTTTTAAAAATTTTTTAGATATACAATGCCAATTTTGATTTGTATTGTCAGTTTTTCTAGATGATATTTTAGTAGAAAAATTATATAGTCTTCACATTTTAACTGCCTAAGTTTAAATAGCAGTTCCTTATTCTTAGCCTAATTATTATTGTAATATATCTTCTCCTATTTAATGGGATTTTTTAAAACATCCCTTTTAGAAAGGAATAATAGGCGACTGTTTTATTAAAAAGTTTTGATTTTTTTACTTAAATTATGTTTAATTAAACAAAGTGCCTTTGATTTTTTTGGAAGGAGATACAACAAAAATCTATAAACTGGAAAGTTTCATAAACAACTTTTACTGCAAGAAAATTAAAGAACGCAATATAGGACCTGTTAGAGGAGAAGTGGTAAATACAGCAAATACATTTAGTAAAAGGCCCAAATGTAACTGATCCTTATAGAGTCTATTTTAAACACAATAAATTTAGCATACCTCATAGCATTTACAAATAAGAAAAACATTTAAAAAAAATTACTATTTTAAAAAATGCTATCCAACTCACCCATTTATTTCTGGTTACAACCATACCACACTTTAAATATGTCATCTACTGACACTTTAAAAGCAAGAACTTGCATCAAATAAAAAACGGTACATAATTTTGTATTTTTTGTACAATATCCAGCATTGGATGCTTAGAACAAAGATTTTTGTAATGATTTTGAGTTTTGTAGATAGTTGTTAATGCTTTAATAAATTTAGTAACTATACATATATACATGTGACATCGTTTCCTCTAATCTAAGAGGATATATCTTTTGTACCTAGCTTTCTGGCCACTAATACAATTGTGTTAGCTTATATTCCGGATCTGCAGGCGTTTCGACATCACAGCGCGCTTGATTTTTTTTTGCTGTTGGCCTCTGTAGTGAGCCTTTATATGAGGAATAAAAGACCATCATTTTTAAGTAAGTTCTTTGTTCTAATTTTATTAACATCAGATAAATACATAATTTTTAATCATAAATTTAATGTAGGTATAGTTTGCAGAAATAGTTAAAGCATAGTTAAAACTAACCCTTTAAATACCCACTTTTAAATCCTTCCTATTCATCTTTTAATTTATAATATTCTATATTGCAAAGTAATCACATTCATAACATCACGTTGTATCGATCAGCAATCATAATTTGGTCATAATATACACTACCATATTATTTAATTGTTAAAAAGATCCAAATTCTTGAGAAAAATTATACGTATTCAATACAATACCTTTTCCTATAAACATTTCGCTAAATCAAATAAATATGAAAAACAATCAGTAGACCTCTTTAACATCTTTAATCCTAAAACACATTTATACAGTTATTTGCGCAGGTTACTGCCCAATAAGACATGTAATTGAATCAAAGCAACGAACAACATTGTATAGCACCTTAACCAGTTTCTGCAATATTGTTAAATATTTGTCGAACTTTTTCTTACACTATGTTACATTGATACTGTATGCAAAAAATTGGTTACAACATTGTTTGTGTGCTAGAATCAATATTTAGTTAGAGATACAGTTCAAAGTTAAATAAATAACATTAATTTAAATGGAATCCTTTCTCTTTAGTCGCAGCTAGTAGTCTTTCTTTCAGTATTTCTTCTGTAGGGTAATCAGGTAACTTAAGATAATGGACGCAGGTATTCACAGACGGATAGGAACCCTCTCCAGCATCTACTTTGCGTACAATAGTTAAACGTGGATAAAGATTTGCAAGGCCACCAGGCGGTAGAGAACTGCAACCTGTAGTAAACTGTAAGAATGCTTTTCTTTCTTCAGGAGTCATATCAACTAAAACGTTGACAAATCTTTGGAATCCAGGGCTGCAAAAAAAAAGTAAATGAAAAATTTACGGGAAATAGTCAGATGGATTATTAAATTTTATTTCATTCGAATTGATACTCGCTTAAAAAAAGCGATCTGTTAAGGTAATTAAACCTAACATCTCTTTAATCCAGATATTTTTAAAATTTTGTGTAATATTCAACATAATAATCAATAAAAAATAAAAGTTACGTGGATTTATCAGTTATCCTGCCTTGTGCTTAATGGAAATAGTATGATAGTGGTCTGAAATATTCTTAGCCCCAGCAATAGACACAAGTTTACAATATTAAAATTATATTGATTTTTCAACATAACCTTGTTTTCAACTCACACTTGGTCCAAAGCGATAACCTCCTCCCTAAAATAATTTTGCGCCACGTCGCCAACATACCCTCTACTGCAGCTCCTTTTCAACCCAAAAAAAAAATCACTAGCAAGGTTCTCAGTTTGGAGAAAAGAAAGAAGTCCGATGCTGCCAATGCAGGGCAATAGGGGGCGGGGTTCTTCTGTAAACCCGGTATTTTTTTCACGATCTTTTTATCCAGCTGAATTAGATATTAAAATAGTATCCATCCGTTATAGTTTTATTTTTTAAGGTAATCAATAAGCAAAATGGTTTTGGCATCCCAAAAAACAGATGCCATAACCTGGTTTTTCTTGGCATCCTGGACTGCTGTTTAAAAATATTAAATCAGATGCCATAACCTAGTATTTTAATGCTGAAGGTTAACAATCGCGAACTTATGTTTCTGTGGTGCTGTACTTTACGTCACATCCGGTAGTCCTTCAAGCAGATCATCTTTGATCCACTTACTGGACTGCTGTTTTATAACAGGTTCTCAGAGATTTTAAAATTCTGCTTAAAAAAACCATTTAATATTAAATCGAAGTTTTACCTTAGGTATAAATGCCGAATAAAGTAACTTTTATTCTAGTTTCAAACACTGTCATTAATGTTCATGAATTCATTTTTTATCAGTGTTAACAATCGCGACACTTATCTGGCGCAAAGTTATATTTACTGCTTCATACAAGATATTAGTTGTTTTGATATTTCAAAGGCTTTGTACTTTACGTCATATATGCTTTTTGAATAATTTTTTGATGTTGTACTTTTTGGTAGTCCTTCAAGCAGATCATCTTTGATGCTAGTACGACCACATGTAAACTCAAGCCCATTTCCTAATAGTGAAAAGTGAAACTTACCAGAACCCTGCATGAATTTCTGGTGATTTTAATCCCTCCTGCACAAAGAATTTTATAACAGCTCAATGTTCAAGTTTTACATTTAAAAAATATAAATCAACACATGAGATTTTAAAAATTCTGCTTAAAAAAACCATTTAACAAAATCACTTGCGCCTTTGAACGTATGGTTATAGAAAATATACCCAACTTAACAATAAAAGTTGGCCGCTAGCGTCGCCCTCTCTGGTCGAGGCCAAAAACATATCATATGACCCTCGTAACTATGGAATCTAGTTCATATGTAGTTTACTTGCCCAAACTAGGGCTAATTAATTAGGTTCTAAATATGGAAAATTTTTAAAAATTAATTAAAAAAACTTTGTCAAGACAACAACTATTGGTGATCTTAAAAGCCTACAACCCTGGAAGTTTTAATTTTAAATAAGCTTAACGAGTATGTTGTAAATATTTAAGTAGCTCTGCAAAAATAGATTTTTTTAAATAAATTATAGCCTTTCAAGCTATTGCTTAAAACAAATTAAAAGTAAATTTGTCTATTCCATGACTCAATCTGCCGCTTGAAAAAAAATTGGAACAAAAATATATTAATACACACCTGTCTTTTGTATAACCCAGCTTAGGTTCAGTGTAATTTAATAGGTCTTCTCTGGTCCACTCTGGATTTTGGTTACCGCACAACATGACTGTAACCTCATCTGGACTGAAAGCTGCTAACTTTTCCATTGGGAAAACTTCACAGAATCCTTTATGGAAAGCTTCTAGTTGCCGAGCAATACCATGATCAAGGCAGAATGAGGTTGTAAGCTCCGCGTATTCTTCAATATTTTCTATAGTTACTTCTATGTCTGCTCCATTCGGTACTAAATTAACACTTTCATATCGATATATTTCCGAACTTGGCAGGTACGTGAAAGTTAAAGCGAGATCTTCTAATGATACTGGACCCGTTGAGTGATGCAATGACAGATTTTGGATCTGATGGGCTTTGCTTTCTGGCGATAGTGTGTGATCCTGCAATATTTTTTGCTTCTGTTTGACTAGCTCTTTTACTTGCTTTAGGAATGTTGCCCTAACTGGGTCAATTTCATACAGATCTTCTTCATTGAGAATATTGGTATACCATGGCTTCTTTTCCTCAATAATCATCTTTGGAGGATCGAGTTCTAATTCTTTTTCACTCTCTTCTGAAATATAGCTTGAAGTCATAACATCCTCCTCAGTAATTTTTTTCGCTCCTGTAAAGCCAATTCTTTCATTTACAGTATTATGAATTTCTCCATGACACATAAGTTTCAAAAAACTCTTGCTTAGTGGCAAGTCAACTAATCTATTGTCTTGCAGAACCTTGGCTAAAAAGATTCCAATAAACCTAAAGTATTTAACAACCGTATCACAAAGGGCCGAATTTTGAGGTAATGGTGCTGGAAACAATCCTGAAGGCCTTCTTACATAATAACCAGGTGGTTTCATACCCTCACCTAAATCTACGGCCTCGTTATTTAAATCGTCATCACAGATCCACATGCCCAGATCGCGTTTTTGTAATTCTGCCGCTACCAGAGCATAAAATTCAAGTGTAGGGCCTAAACCAGTGCCTTCTTCTCCGGCAAATTCTACTTCTAGAATAGATTTTTTTCCCGAATGCACCTTCATAACCTGCATTGCCCAGTCTAATAACTCTTCTCCTCTGGGTACTTTAACCCTTTCATGTTTCAGTCTTCCTACTCTAAATTCGTGAGGGTCATCTCTTCTTGGAGATAAACCAGGCGTTCGTTGCCTTTCTATTGTTACATCACGCTGAGTTTGTAACCAAACGATACTTCTTGATGCACCAAAAGCTGTGCAATTAAAATAGAGCTGTCTTGTTTCAAATGGAAACAAAAAAGGACAAGAATGATTTAGTTCTTCACACCATGCTGGTAAACTGGCACTGGATAAAACTAGGGGGTCTTGAATTTGCTATAAAAAAAATTAAAAATAAAAAGTCAGTCTAGCCAAGATAGTTTAGTAAGATTAAACAAACAATTGTAATTTTTATACAATAATTATTGTGATCATTACGGTTAAAATAGAAAGTCGTAATTTTGAATTTACGATGTCAGTGTGATTTTTGCAATGTAAAACTTTTTATATCTTAACTGGAAGCAAAAGGGCTAATAATGAAAAATTTACTGATACTGGATTTTAATACTATCTCATTACCTTGTTACACTTGTATTTCTAGGACCCATTTATCCTCTTTTAAACTACTTTTTAAAAACTTAAAGTATCACATTAAAAAATATAATATTATTCATATATGTCCCCAATTAATGCCCTAATTTTTTTTATGAAGTGTTTTAACTTTCATTTGTTTTAATGAAGGTTATATAATATATATGATATATTTTAAACCAAACCCCGTAGGTTTTTCATTTTGCAAGTTTATTCTTGTTTAAACTAATTAACTCAACATATCGTCACTCGGGAAGAAAAGTGATTTAAGTCCAAAAATATAATTTTTGAGTCATATGCAAAAAATCGGAAAAAATATGACAAATAAAAAATCTAATAAAATATGACAAAATATTCTGGAAAAGATACATATCTTAAATACATGAAAACCCGTCACTAATGTGCTTTTTTATCACTGGTGCGATTCTATTGTCGCCGCCACACGAAAAGCATCACTTATTTTAAATAAAACAAAATTTCGACTACTTAAAACAAGATTTGACGATATTTGCGTAAAAAGTTTTATAAGAAAAGTGGCTCTTTTGTTTTTGTGACTGTTTTTGTGTAAGTTTCAATTAACCTAATGTAGGAAGAAAAACGACATAACTCTAAAAGTGACCCTATGTGTGTTAATTTATTTTCAGGAAAAATAACGTCACTCAAAAAAAAATGCATAAAAATTTGTTTTTGTGGCTTAAAATTAAAATTATTCTTAAAATTAAGTTTGTTGAGTTTTGTCACTTTTCTTTTAGGGTGACGATATAATGCCTGTCCGTCAAGCTTGGACGTGTCAACAAACCTCTTTACGATACATTACATAAAAACACGAGATTAATTCTAAATATGAATTTTATATTATTGACGTAATCACTTTGCAAAAAAAGTCAATTTAAATTTCAAAATGTTGTTTTAAAACAGTTCGAGAGAGTGACGCTTGTCCTCGTTTTAAGATCTTTGTGTCGAAGGTTCGGATCAGCATTGAGAGAGTACCTAGCAGATATTCAAGTCAGTACTTGAGACAGACTCACCACTATACCTGATTTCGATATTAATTATTTTTTTTGGGATAATAATAAGTATACACATACCTTTAATTTTAAAAGCCAAATATAAGCAATTTTTATAACTGTTTAATTTTTATACCGTTTAAAGTTTTTCAACTTCTTGAAAACGGGATTTTCGTAGAAACGATGATATAAATAATAAACTATTTTTGACCCTCCCTGGCTAAAAGCCTACATAAGTTTTTGGTAGTAAATGTGTAAATATAAATTTTTATTTTATGATAATGCAATAGGTAACTTACTTGGAGGAGTTTATTGGTAATTTTTTTGCTGGAGTACAATTCATGGCTGACTTCGGCAGGATCCAACGATTTGATGTCTCCGTTTTTACTGTTTGAAGTGGTAATAACAAACAAATGCCTAAGCAGCTGTAGAACATCTTCTACTGTACAACTGGAGACAGATGGTGTACCTGGAACTGGTGTAGAAGGGGAGAGAGAATTTCCTGCAACTGAACTTGCTCCACTACGCGAAAACTGGCTAGCTATCGGTGTTGCTCTGCCTTCTTCTGTGTCATAAGAACCATCGTCTTTAACTTCTCTATAGACTATTCTGAAATATAAAAAAAGATACACGAATTAATAGCAATATTAGTATTTACTTTCTAGTATTACCTAATTTATTTTAAATTCTAAACTTAAATTATACTGGGAGAGGTATAGGGTTCACGCTTTTTTATTATTATTTTTAGGTAAACTTATTACTTAGTAATTTAAAATTAATTTAAAAAAAGGACAGAACAAGCATTTTAAAAATTTATTTAAATTAAGGTTTAAATGGAAGTGGTTCAAACTTTGTTACCTTGAATAGAATTTTGGTTTATAGTTCTTCTATTGCGTTAAAAGGTTTAAAAGAAAAACTATATATTTAAACTCTTTTAAGAATTCAATGTCCTTTTAATGATTTAATGACATTTGTAAGAAAACATTGGTTTTTGGTATTTAAAAGTTAGTCCATAATATTTTTTAAAAGAAGGCGTTCAGTATTACCAGGCCGAGGGAAAGGAAAGTCTGTTTAAGAAACAGTTTTTATATTTTAGACCCTCTAGGGGTGAAGAAAATGACAAGAGGGTAGTTCTTAGCTTTGTATTGCTCTATTAGAAACTGCAAGGGAAGGAAATATACTATTCTTTAAAATAGAAGGGACAGATTCCTGATGGACAAGAGGAGAGAGAACATTGTGTTATCATTTAATTGGCGGCTCCTCTATCGGTGGAATTAAGAATGCTTGGAGTTGTGGCAAAAGTCATTTTCCCAGACAAAAAAAAAAACAGTATTTCAAATTGAGTCTGATTTGAAATACAAACAGTAAGAAGAGAAGACATATTTTCGGGTTTCAAAGAGAAACTCAAGCTTTATTCTGCAAAACTTGGCCCTTTATATGTAGAAAATAAGTAATGAAAGACTGTTTTTGCAAATGATTTCTTAAGGCATTAAACTGAACAAAATTTTTGGTACCTTCAATTTAATATAAACTGACGGATAAAAAGGACCAAAATACCTGTATTACCCAGGGATTTTTTTGGAAATTAGGGTTAGAGACTGGTTTGAGAATTTGAATATTAGCTTGAACGATACTATAGTCAGCTTATGAATGATGTTAATGGTAGAGAAAAGATGATCGTTAAACTGAAGAAGTCGGATTTAGTAGAAGCTACGAAGTGACCATCAACAATAACAAATATACGTCGATTAAAAAAAAACTGGAGATCCATTCACAAAATTTAAGTAAAAAAAAAAAACAAGTGTGTTAACGAGCAAATTCTGTCAATACTGGTCAAATTACTTAGATATGTTAAGAACAATAATCTGAGATTAGCCAAAGAACTTAAGAGACTTTTTCTATTATTAATAATAATAAAGTTCATTTTTTAACTTTTAACAGTATATGTTACATAATATTTAAAATAATTAAATAAACTTAATAAACTCACGAAAACTAATTTTTAGTGTGAAAGTAAATATTAAAACTATAATTATTTTCTAATAGTTTTTATACTATTTTTTTAAATTAAATTTTATTTTTATATGTTAATAATAATATATTAATAATAAATAATAATAATAATAATAATAAATTATTGATTTAAAACAAAAGACATGCTGTGTTTTGTGAGAACAGAGTTATACTAAAAAATTAAAGTTGATTTTCAGTTTTTTTACAAAATACTGTTCGACCTGTTAACCAAACTTTAAAATTTTAATGATCGTTTTCTCGTTTTAATAAGTGAGATCCCAATATAGACAGTAAATTTTCAGATACACTGTGTACTTACAAATATGTAGGCTCCCATAATCTCCTTAACTTTTCCTGTTTTGATGGAAACTCGGCAAGTTGCATTAATTCCTGAACAGCTCTAAATATTGTCCATGACGGGTCACTGAGCTCAATTTCAACATCTGTAATACCCGGCATATTTGGACCTTTTAAAATTAATTGCAATTTAGGCTGAGGAAGGAGTTCATGTTCCGATGTTGCAGGTATTTCTTCTTGACCTATGAAAAAAGGATAATGCTATTATACAGGATTTTATATGAATAATTTTAATATGAATACCCGACTATAATAGATTTTTAAACAATAACCGCATTAATAGCCAGTTTACTCATAAAACGGCTCTTCTTAAGAATTAAATGAAATTGAAATATAGGGTGAATGTCTTTTATCTAATTAAAAAGAAAAGAAAAAAAAATATTGTCAGTGAAACGAGATACACTAGAGCCATGCTTATCCGAACTAATTGGGACCGAACTCTGTTGGGATTAGCAAAAATTCGGATAAGGCGGAATTTAATCACAAAATGCCATATTATTGCCTTTTTGTGGCATATTTAGCGTCTGATGTGTAAAATATTAAAGGTCAGACGCTAAATACACTTTTATTATTTAACAATAGGTGATGTAAAGTCGATTTAGTGCATTGCGTCAAAAAAGATCACTGACTTTAAATTGTGCTAGTCAATAATATGTAAGTGTCTAACAAATTAATAAATTTTGCATAGGATTTTGTTAATAAACGTACGACATTACTTGAAAAACCCTGTTTTTTTTTACTTTTCCTAGTTCTTAAATTTTAGATTTTTTTTTCTGGCCCTGTATGGAAGCCGAGCTTTCATTTCGGAATATCTAGTAAACGGTTCTTACGATATTTTTAAAAAACTAAAGCAATTTAAATCAGCGTATTAGAAATCAAAAACAAAAAATAGTATATTATATTATAAGGATTAAAACTGCAATTTTTGCAGTTGCGAGGCGGAGCGCAGCGCAGCCGAGCGAATGCAAAATTGCGAGTAAAAATAAGCACTTTTAGTCCGTATGATATATACTATTTTTTCTTCAACCAAGTCAAAATTAATACATTTAGTTATTCAAAAGAGCTCAAATGCAATTGTTTTTAATCCTAGGATTAAAAGTAGCACTTTTCATCCTAGGATTACAAGTGTTGCTAAGTATAAGAATTGGTAGGTATACCTTTTATATATTTATATATATAAAAGGTATAAGAATTGATAGCTTTTGCACCTGAAAATAGTACAAAAATGTCAACATTTTTTGACGGTTGGAGAAAAAAATAAATGTTTTAATGGTTTTGTTAAAAAGATATTGATTACTGAAAGTTTATATGTTTGTTGGGTTTGGATCTCGGAAATCTGAAGAGATACGAGGTCGGTTAAATGGAGGCAAAGTTGCGCATTTTGATGCTGATTAAAATGCCACCCTAGAAGTTAAAAAATTTAGAATATTTTCGAAGACTTTTGAAAAAAATCGAATATTCGCGATTTTATTTTTTTTTTTATGATTCCATTTAAATAGATGTAACAAAATAAATTTCACATTCCCATTGCTACTTTTTCTGTTCTATAAGATAGTGTTAGTAAATTTACACACCAACGTTTCGTCTTTGAGCTGCCATCATCAACTTTTTTTAAACGGTACTGGATTTTTTTATTTTGGGTATCAAGAGCTTCTAAGATCCCAATACAATGATGTATGGCACTTATTTGAAAAATTTGTATTAATGGCAATTTCCATAAGAAATCATGTGTTAGAGAGAGACAGGTAATAGATTGTGGGTACGAAAACATTAAAATAATTTTCCGAATTAGTGTAATACATCATTAGTTTTGGGATCCTTAAAGCTCTTAAAATCCGTAATAATAAATCGAGGACCGTATTTAAAAAAATAAAGCTGATGTTGGCAGCTCAATGACGAAACGTCGATGTGTAAATCTAATAACACTGTCTTGTAAAACAAAAAAAGTAGCAATTAGAATGTAAAATTAATTTTGTTATATCTTTTCAAATACAGTCATAAAAAAATAAAAATGAAATCGCGAATATTCGGTTTTTTCCCAAAGTTCAAAAGAAGTTGCATCAAATTGCGCAATTTTGCCTCTATACAACCGACCTCGTACCACTTCAAGTTTTCGAGATCCCAATGATGAGGCTCGAATTTGGGACTCCCTGTACAGTCTCCTACAAAAATAATATTTTCAAGCATTGAGAATCTCTAACTTTTGGTAGAGCGCATTCGATCTTATATGGAACAGCGCTAAATTTGTCGTCCACTCAAAATAATCATCACGAATTAAACTAAAATAGAAAAATATAATGATCTCTACTTGTTCAACAATCAATTTTGTTAGAAAGATGGGCGAATTCGGAACGGATGGCATGAAAGAGATGAAGATAAAAGATGTTCATTCCAATCTCGATTTGACTTGTGGACGGGTCGGGCTTTACTTACTAAAGGGCGATACTTTTGTCTACGACTGTCGCGAGTGAATGAATTACTTTCTCCATGAGTACCTTATACCCACTGTCCGCGTCTCACCAGGTAGAATGATATTCATAAATTACTAATGATAATGAAAACATTTTCAAAATTTATTATATACCTGGTGGTGGTATTTCAATATCACTAGTTTGATTAATGTTTGTCCTTCCAGGTCGAGGGTCAAAAGCTGGAATGAGCGCACTAAACTGACGTTTTAGGACGTACTCATCATCCCATGACCTCCTTTTGGTATTATGCAGTGGGTCGAAGCCTTCTTCTTCCATAAAACTTAGGAGGTTTCTGGATACCATAACCTAGAAAAAAAAACACTTTTATAGTAGAAGTAAACAAAAGCCAATACTTTTTATTTAAGCTATCTTTTACTGTAATTACTAACTTCTTCATAATCAGCATCATCTTCGTTTTCATCGTCATCATTCTCATCGTCATTGTCACCCATCTCTTCATCATCGTCAAGTTCTGCAAGCAAAGTTGGCGCACGGCAAGATTCCAAGAAATCTTCCAAAGAAACTTGTTCGCTATCACTACTTGTCGATGTTAGGCTCATGGTAAGCGCTTGACTTAAACCTTGCACTGCACCTAAAATAACATTTATTTAAAATTAAAAGAAATAAAGAGCTTTAAAAACAAAAAAAAATCTTAAAATAAATTTTGAAGTACATTGGCCCCTGCATACTTAATTGGTATCATTGAAAATATATTTAAGTAATTAAAAGAAAAAACTGATCATTTTTTTTAACAAAGGTACATTAACTTAGTTGAGGTACCGTAACAGAAAAGCCGCAATATACCGTGAACTTTAATGGTTTAACGATTGCCAATGAGCTTTTCGTAATTAACTAGCATTTAGGCAGCGAATTTGCGTTAAGATTTTTTCAATATTTCTGTTTATCTCAAAAGTCTACATAGCTAGTAAACAAACGGCCGAGTGATGATCGCGTTGTTAAAGTTAGCAATGGACTTAGCAATTGTTAAAAGTTAACAACGGTTTAGAATGTTTAACAAAACGTCATTTTCAGTGTTATTTAATGATTTTAGTAGGCAACCTGTCAAAATCTGACATTTTGTTAAACATTCTAAACCGTTGTTAACTTAGCAATTGTTAAAAGTTAACAACGGTTTAGAATGTTTAACAATCAATTAAAAGCTTTTTAAAACATAGTAAACTACAATAAGTTTTTCAGTTACCTATGTAAATTATTTTTACTTATAATCTCCCTAGAAGAAATGTGTATAAATTATTTCCGGTAATTTTTTTAATGTGCAAATTTTTAAAAAAATTTCTTAAAATATTCGCAACTGAGAAAATGTCCGGAATTTTAATTCAGGCTCGAGGAAGATTCGATATGAAAATGTTACGCCCACTAGAGACAAGGAAAAGCCAATAAAAAAATGACAAATGTGGCAGGTTCCTTGTAGTTAATCACCTTGGGGGATTTCCACTTATTACAATAGAATCTCACTAATCTGGTACTTCAATAAACCGACATGTCTAATAATCTGGCCGCCTTTGCCCGCGCCTCCCTCGTTCCTTTCTACACTACAAACCGCAATACAAGATTATTTTAAACTATGTAATTAGTTAATTGTGAGATATGTGGTTTATGGTTATAAAAAAAACCTGTAGAAAATGAACACAAAAATATTGTATTTCCTTTATGAAATGTTTATTTTATTTACTATGAATTTTTCTATACAATCCAGTAATCCGAACATTCCAATAATCCGACACCCCTCTGGTTTTTAATAGTGCCGGATTAGTGAGATTATACTGTAATCTTACAGCTAGGAAGGGTGATTTTCGAAAAATCAGGTTGTTGTCATAACAACATGTTAAAATGCAAGCATCAGATTGGGTAAAATTAACAGGCGTAAAATTTTCCCCCAAATTTCCGTTAAAAGTAAAAAGATACCTAGAAATTCTTGTTTATTAAATAATATAAGTTCATGTGACACCTAAGCATGCGCGTTTGGTAGTCCACGCGTTTGATCTAGGCTATGTTAAAAATGGTTTAGAAAATGCCTCCAGACGTCACTATAAAAAGTTTGTTTTACTCCAATTATGCTCTACTAAAAAACATTAGATTATTTTTAAAAATATGTTTTAATGTTTGTATGATTTTAAATATAAAATGGCTCTATTAAAAGCGCTATAAACAAAAATCAATCCTTTTCATCATTTTACCGTAAAAATGTCCCCATATTTACCTATAATTCTCAGAATATTCCAAAGATAAAATTCAGAATAATTTGACGAAAATAATGGAATATTATATTTTGAATGCAATCATTGAATATCACATAACTTTTAAGTATAGATAAAAAAATTTCGATAAAAATCGGATAGGACGCCTCAAAAATATTTTCATTTAAATTTTTCTTACACACTGTATAATAAAGGTTGGCGCTATCAAGTTACTGTCACATGTCATGTGATTTACTTAACCCCGTAAAGGACTTAGTTTATTACAAACTACGAAAGACTGAAAATGTGATAATTACCTGCTGTCGTCGAAATGCCTACTTGTTGGCCTCCAGTATTGTTACTCGATGACAAACTGGGATAACTTTGAGCAGTACTTAACAAACCACTGGGGAAATTACTGGACAAGGCAAGCCTCACTAAACTAGATACTGAATTTGGCGCTCGTGGAAAGATACATCCAGTATTCTGATTGTTTTGTGCATTTGTGTTGACAACTTGGGCATTGTTTGAACTAGAATTAAGTGCAGAATTTGCTGCGGTAGTTGATGAGCTTGATTGACGTCGGCGAGCTAGTGCTGCAAATGTCTCCAATAAGCCTGCGAAGTTTAGTACTATAATTTAGTTGGTATGGCTGAGTTTAAAATGGGAAAAAAGGATGGGTCACATGCAATCGTTACAAAATAAGAGAAATATATTTTAACTTTTGTTTAAGCGCCACCCTATTGGCCAGAAGTAGATTCACGAATAATTTTATTTTTTTAAAGATACAGACAGATCGGTAATATCTAAGCACCAAAGAAACTAACCGTAAAAATACGATTTAACCAAATAATATATTGTATTAAAAAGTCTCCGTTGGTACTCACCAAATTCTATTCACAATGGGACTGAAGGAGTCGCAGTGTATTTGGCGAGTACCCAACAAGGACTCTCCAATACATGAATCCGCCACTCCAATATAAAATATTTTTTCAAATAGTAAAATGTTGCTCATGACCCAAGAAAATCATTTTTTTTCCATAAAGTTAAGTCACTAACACTGTTTTATTGGGTGTATACTAGTTCGCTCCGATGGTCAGAATATCAGTCATTTGAATAAAAAGGTCGGGGGCGAGTTCGCTCCGGGTTAAAAATTCTTAGAAGTAATTTATACCTGGACCGCGACCCCTGGACCGATCGGCATTACCATATTATTCATTTATTTTACTTACTAAAAATATAATTGCTAATCACAACTAACCACATCCAAATATATTTCAATTTTTGGAAGTGTTAAAGAACATTCAAATTGATACAAATATAAAAATGCGCAGCTCTCAGGAACCGAAAAAAGTTTATCAGAAAGCATTTCATGAGCGTAAACAATATGTTAATAATAAAATAGAGCAATTGAAACATAATCAAATTAGCAGATTTGAATTTGTAAAATGTATTTCTTATAGGTTTATGCCAAAATAAAAAAATCGTATTATATATAAGCGTTTTATTCACGATGCCTATTATCATTCTTGAGTTTCTTAGAATGGCGGGAGCGAACTAGCATATAGCCTGGGGAGCGAATTAGGTAGCAAATGGAATGGGTACCTGTCTGCGGGAGCGAATTAGTGTGCATCTGTTTTATTTACACCTATTTATTTACCAGTCCTTTTATCGCAATTCAAATTTAAAGTAAGGACAAAATTATGGTTTGTGAAAGGAAATATTACTTTTTTTATCTGCCAAAACAATCTTTTTCCACAAGTTTGCTTAGATTAGCTTGAGAAAATGTGTTTCTCTGTTATTTGCTATTGATCTATTTTAAAGTTTCCTTATGGAATGCTAAGAAAAATATCTGCATGAATAATAGAACCATTTTATATAACAGAAGATATTAGTGGATGAAATAAATGAAAAAACATGTTAAAAATTTTGGGCGGGCATTTAAATCAATGATACAAACATCTCTTATCGATATAACAGTCAGTTATCATAGAAATTTTATTGTAGGTACCTGAATTAAGTGTATTTAAGGTATCCATCACGAAGATATGCTATTTAAAATGGCCACAAGCCCTTTATCTACTGTTTTTAATTATGAACCCTTGCTACACTAGGACATGCCAAAAAAAAAAATGTGGCGACATTCTTTTATTCCCAAAAACTAAATATCAAATAAAGTAAAACTTGTTAGTAAAAATAGACAAACCTAATTTTTCATTTTCACTCAACGTACAAACACTAATAAAAAATGTTATATTAAAAAATAATAACAAATGAATCTTTTTAAATTCGGTCGGGGATAATTTTTAGTAATAGCGTTAATATTAGATATTGATTAGATTGATAGGTTGTTACATTTTTCTAACCCTGGCAAAACCTAACTAGAGCAAAATATATTAGTTCTTTCTTAGTAAATAATCTGAATAACCATATAAAAGTATGTAAGAAAATTGGATCACTGGATAAATGAAAAAAATCCAAATATAGCTTAGTAAATTCAGACATATAGGAGACAATGAAGATTTTAAAGAAAATTAATTTTAAGATTACATTTAAATAACACTTTTTTGTACTTTTTACTAAAAAAAACTAAATTTAAATTTGAAAAAAATCTTCCACTTAATTTGAAAAATTGATACCCCACAATTAAAAAATAATTACCTGCTGTGGTAGTTGTTTCAATTTGACTATTTGCCTCAGTGCTGGTCAGATTAGGAACACTCACACTCATTGGATTTGTAACTACAATTGAATTATTCTTAGCATTATTAGCATTATTCACAGCTTCTTCATTATCACTACTACTGAAAGCACTTTTGCTGCTACTACTTTCACCACCATCTTCTTTTCTTCTTGTTGACTTATCCTCAACGACTTCTGGATTTGAAGACACTGAAATTCTTACAGTGTTGCCTGCTAATGTTGACAGATTATTAATTGTTTGATGATTTGATTGGCTGATGTTTAACGCCGATTGTAACAATTCTGCGGAAAGGAAATTGTTGGTGTTGTTTCTCAGCATGTCTGATCCTTCGCGAATCTTATCTAATGCTTCGACGGCTTCTACAAAGCTTTGTGCTGCCGCTGCGGCTGTAACATTGCTAATTCTAGAAGCACGATTTGATTTGACATTAGACAATTTTTGTTGGTCTTTTTGACTATCATAAGGCTCGTCGCTATTTTGTCTCTTCGCAGATGTGGATTTTGTGTCAGATAAAGTCAAACTCTCTACAATTGTGGCCAAATCGCTACTATTATTAATAGCTGATAAGTCATGGTGTGGATCTCTAAGAGGATGAACTACAACAGATAACTCACTATCAGTGCTTGCAGCTTGGGATTCAGATGTAACGGCAACTAAAGCTTCATTTCTCGCTACAGATAACACGCTCTCTGCAATTGTCTCAGCAGCTTGTTTTGCTGCTAAGTTGTCAGCAGATGCAGCTTGTTCAGTAGATGCTACAGATGATTTAACATCAGTTGCTTCCGGTAAACTAGGTGTGGAACTACTCTTTCTACTGGTTAATACACTTTGTTTGTCATCTTTAGTCTTATGCTTATTTGTAGAGCTTGGTTTTGATGACGATGCGGCTTCCACATCAAAACCTGGAGCTAATTTGAGATCATATTTGCCTTCCGCACCCATGCGGTAAGAATTAGACCCTCCATGGTCCCAAGTTACATCTATCCATCCTGAATGAAGTTCGCCAGTAACAGTACCTACAATTTATTTGCAGTTTTTATTATCGGTGACTAAATTATTATGATTTTCTGTTAAAGAGCACTTTAATATATTGGCAATACCCCTTTCAAAAATATTTAACCTCTAACTAAAATGCGTTTTGGTAAATATTTTTTTAATTTATTTAATACTTAAAAAAATTACTAAAATTTTTAGTAAAATCTTCGCGAACGGAATACAACACTGCTAATGTCTAAATATTAAAAAAATATATTTTTGGAGTATAACGCAAGAAAAGTTTAAATATTACTGATGTTAAGTGCTAAACCTGGAATTAGCATTTGACTGACGGTTAGCGCTGATATCGGTCGAACGTAGCTATAACAATGAAAATTTATGATCAATTACAGTGCAGGGAGCGTAGCAGTCTATCAGGTCTTCAATGTAGTTGATTATACATTTTCATTGATATAGTGTTCGACCGATCTCAGCGCTGACCGTCGGTCGAGCACTAAATCCAGCCTAAAATTGGGATTTTTCTTGTCAGATATGGTTAAAAAAAACAGAATATAATTTAGTTCGTGATGTAGGGTATGTTTGTTATTCAGAAATAAAGGACACTGGGTTACACTTTTTCCTAACGCACCTAGTCCTGTTTCCTTGAACGCACCACCCTGCCGCTGGATGGAGTGATGGAGTTGCTGGAGCTCTGCCTCCGTAGTTCTTACTTTCAGGTGAAAGATAAGTTCTACGCGCAGGATGATGGGCATCCCATGGGTTCATCGCTCTCCCCAGTGGTAGCGAATATTTATATGGAATGGTTTGAGGAACATGCAATTAATACTGCACTAATTAAACCAAAAGTTTGGCTAAGATATGTTGACGATACTTTTATTGTATGGACAGGTAATGACGAAGAACTTGAAGGTTTTTTGAAACATCTAAATTGCCTCCGACCTTGTATTAAATTCACAATGGAGAAGGAGCGAAACTCGACCCTACCTTTCCTCGACGTTCTAGTCAAACGAAATGATGGTCATATACAAACTTCGGTATTCAGAAAGCCTACCCACACTGGACAATATTTACACCAGAATTCTAACCACTCTAACGAAACCAAACAGGGGGTTATAGTTACTTTATATAATCGTGCAGTGTCCTTATGTAACAGTAGGGAATCCCTGCAAGAGAAAATAGGTAACATAACTAGGGATCTTAAGCAGAACGGATACAGTGAGAGGTTAATAAAGGAAACAATCGAAAAATATCAAAATAAGACAAGAAACTCTAACTTGAACGAGAGTCCACGTGACCAAATATTTATGACAATTCCATATATTAAAGGAACTTCGGAAAAGATTCGCAGAATCGCAAATAAGTATAATATTAAAACGGCCTTTAAATTCCAAACTACTCTAAGAAGTATTCTTACTAAGACAACAATATTTCAAATAATGACTGTATCTACCAAATTCCCTGTGAATGTGGTGAGGTATACATCGGGGAAACAAAGAGACCACTTGAAGTTAGAGTTAAAGAACACAAAAAACATACGGAACGAGGTAAAACGTCGAAGTCAGGAATTGCCGAACACGCTTGGTCAAAACAACACCGCATACAATGGTCGGAGGCAAAAACCATTCATAAAGAAACCCACTGGAAGAAAAGAAAATTTAAAGAAGCTGTAATAATATTAAACAACAAAAATGTATTTAGCAAGCCCAGCATCGATATTTCGAATATCTGGCAGCTGTTGCTGAACCGTGAAAAGTCGGCCAAGCTTCGGTGAACAAGGGATAGTATATAAGTCGTAACTTTTAGAAATAGTTTTTAGATATCACTTGAAAATGGTTGGAGATACATCACTAACCGAAACGTTGTGTAACAATTAACAAATAAAGACAATGGAAGTCCAAGATTCTAGTGTTATTGACACCTAGTCCTAAATTATACCCCCAATAACAAAACTTACCTACAAAAAGTGTAAAATAGGGTACACTATTTTTGAATAACAAACAGAGCTGTCATAAAAATAATATGGCTACCTCTTTTTTCTATAGTTGTTTTGTAGGCATAGAAAAGATAAGAAAACTTACATCTTTAAAACTTCATGAAATTTCTTTATATTAAATTATATGTTAAGATTTTCTGTAATGTCCAGTTAGAAAATGTTATATACATGTACTTATTTTTTTAGTATAATTTCAAGTCTTTATTTATTTTAACCTTTATTTTTGGACACACTGTACACCAAAAAATGCAAATGGGAAATGAAGAAGTTCTTTTTATGCACATTCAACAATAACTCCATTAAAATCTAGTAACCCCAAACATATCCTACCTTCACCAGGTGTAATTCCATCCTGATCCCTCCACTTCCAGTCAACACCTCTGACTACTCTAGCACCAACAGTCATATACTTTAATAATTGTGTTTTAACCAATCTTCTCTGTTTCCTTAACTGAGCCTCTTGCTCCTTATGTGCTTTTCCCATATCTTCACATACACCAGTAACTTGACCATAAATTTCAAAGCCAGAGAGGCTAAGGTAGTGAGTTTGACCTGAGGCATTTTTACCAGCTTGTTGTATCCTAATATGGCGCCAACCTTGGTGAAAAAAACAAAAGAAAACCATTTATGATATAGACCTTAACGGTATTACAAAAATATTTTATTTTAGAAATGATTTTTGCATATTCAAATTTTATTAAATATTTATTTACCTTGTTGTTCTTCAGAAGATATTTCAATGGGCCAAGTAGCAGTTGATCCCGGTTCATTTAAAGACATGTCATGTGTATGCGTGTATAATGTGGTCCAAAGGTTACCATCTTTGGACATCTGAAAGTACCAATTTCTTAAAGCTGATCGACCATAACCTCGAGCATGCCTTAATGTGTAAGCAGTGGGAATAATAAATAGCCCTAAATCTATGCTAAACCAAGATCGTTTATCATCGTTTGTGTGACAATTTAAAGCGGAAGTATCACGTGAAAGAATATCTTCTAATCTTCCATAGGGTAGATTCCTTCCATCAGAGCTAGTAACAGTTACCAAGCCATACTGGGCGGGGTTAACCCACTCCCCACTGGTTTTACCATTTGTACCAATAAAGTAGATTACACCGTTCTCATCAAAATCGTGACTATGCTTAAAAGTTTGGTACTTTGATTCCCTTAATTTTTTCAGAAATTGGAATGTAGACCTGTCGAAGTCATACCATTGTTTTGCAACCATCTTAAGTAAATATCGCTCTAATTGTGCTACTGTAGCAAGAGGTTCCATTTTTAATCCCCTACCAGTTCTATCAATTAATGTGCTATCCCCTTGTGCTTTCTCTAGTCTAAATCTGAGTCTTCTAGTTAAAACTTGTAGACCGTAACCTGAACCAGGGTTATCATAAAGATAAACTGGGAGCTTTTCTATACTTTCCAATACAGCAATAAGTTTTTGTACCAATATTGCCATAGAGTTATTGTCTTCTGTGGATTTGCTTTTAACACATTCTTTAAACACTTGGATCCTTTGCTTTTGATATTTGTTAACTTTACTTGATTTAAGTCCTAAAAAAACATTTATTTGTAACAAATATTTGTTAATTTTCTGGGAGGTTTATAATTTGAAATACAGCCAATAAGCGAGAGCTTTTTTTATTTTCACTTACTGTATCATAATCAAATAAATATTTTTAACCACCAATGATTAAAAAGAAGTGAGAGTTTTTATTTTGCAGTAAAATTTAAAAATACATTACAACCTCTTTAATACATACATCCGGTAATCAGGACGCGCGTGCGATTTCTCGAGCTGAAGCCTGTTAACTCGTTTCACATTACATATTATTTAAAGTAAAACAAAGTGCACAACAATGTCTAAAAAACCACATAACTTTATGTCTGCAACAAAACTTTGAAGTAATAATCCGAACTGAAATATAAGAATAAGGATAATACATAAATATACATATATCCTGAGCTGTCAGTAATTGAATTAAAATAATTGAAAAATCGTATTTAATTACATCTTAGTAATTGGATTACTTTAATTCAATTACTTTCCAGAAAAGGTAATTAATAGGATAATGTAATCGTTAATGGTAATTGATTTTCACGAATTCCAAGTAATTCAATTACTTAGAAAGTAATTCGATTACTTATAAAGTAATTGAATTACTAAGAAAATAATGCAATTACCTAATAAACAGTTGAATTACTACGAAAAATTCCATTGGCTTTCTTTATGGAAAAACTGCCGGAAGAGCATCTTGAAACAGAGCGGGCCGCTTTGAATCCGGCGAACGCCGCCTCCGCGCCGATTTAGAATTTTCGATTGATGCTTACCGCCACCGGTTTTATACTTTTTTGTGGGAAAAAGATAAAAAGACATTTTTATTTTAGAGTCACTTAATGTTGAACTTGCCAAGAAAGCAGTTTAAATAGTGTAACTTGCATGTATGATGCATATTAGTATACATATTTTATTTGTTTAGTGTATCGTGTTTAATATATGTGATAATTTAAATAGAGTAATTGCTAAAATATTTAATTACTTTTAGTTTTAATTGATAATTAAATTACTTTTTAAAAGTAATTGTGACAGCTCTGCATAACACATCTTTTGCATTTAATTGCCCGAATTAGAGAGTTTGTACTGTAGAGTAATTTCTAAAATATTCAATTACTTTTAGTTTTAATTGATAATTAAATTACTTTTTAAAAGTAATTGTGACAGCTCTGCATAACACATCTTTTGCATTTAATTGCCCGAATTAGAGAGTTTGTACTGTAGAGTAATTTCTAAAATATTCAATTACTTTTAGTTTTAATTGATAATTGAATTACTTTTTAAAAGCAATTGCGATAGCTCTGCCTAAGACATCTTTTGCATTTAATTGCCCAAATTAGAGAGTTTGTACTGTAGAGTAATTGCTAAAATATTCAATTACTTTTAGTTTTAATTGATAATTGAATTACTTTTTAAAAGTAATTGCGACAGCTCTGCATAACACATCTTTTGCATTTAATTGCCCGAATTAAAGAGTTTGTACTGTATGCATATTCTTGAGGCATAAAAAAATAATAATAAAATAAATTAAATTTACATATGTTATTCTGGTGACAAAAAACAAAAAGTGCTACTTATAAAATTCTGAATTGATAAAAGAAAAGATATTAAAAGTAAAAAAGAATAATAGATTAGTTTACCTTGATCCCAATAACTAGTAGAAAGCAAATTTAATAGTGCTTGAACCAAACCAGAACTATGCAGTTCATAGGCGCTGACCACACCGTCGTCTTTAAGAATTTGGGTGAGATCATCCAAAGCTTTTATAAGTATTTCCCTCCAAGAATTACCACCTTCTCTATTATTGCCATACGAGCACTGTTTTTGACAAGCGCGCTCTATTTGTGCGACGATATTACCCAGTTTAGCAACTACTCCTCTTGGTTGTGCCTGAGCTGCTCTGAAGTACTGTTCATATATCTGATGAGCAAGGTACTTAACTTTCATTTTCGTTGCTTCTGTTTTTGAACGTATACGTTTTCCTTTTTTGCTGGTCCATCCCGTAGAAAATTCAGAACCTGGAAGTTTTAAAATAATATTTTAAAAATCAAAAATAATAAAATAAAAATTGTTACTTTTAACAGTCTTAGGTGTTTGCATTTGCATATATTTTATCTTCTCAATACGTTTTCCGAAAAAAGTCTACTTAAGTCCGATCAACTTCCGTGTCGATTTATTTATTTTTTTTTGAGTTACAGAAATATTTGTATTGAATTCAACGCTACTATAAGCTCATGACCTTATACCAAAAAAGCGTGAAATAATGCGTTAAGTTAATTAAAACCAGAGTGATGTGTCGACACCCCTAGAGTAAATGGAACGTTTATTTTATGTACTAATTATTGAAACAATAATTACATTTCTTGTACGTCGACTATTTTTTTATTTATTTATTTATTTATTTAAACAATAAACGGGATGCCCCATTATAAAAACAATTAATACAAAACAGACAAAATATTCAATACAATAAAATAAAATATGCAACTGTAACATCCTATTAAACATTACAATCCAAAAACAAGTTCAAAAGACAAATACATATACACTTACAGTTCGCTAATTCAGCGACCTATAATATTGGCTACGAAACACATTAAGTGAGCTTCCAAAAGGATCTATATTAGGATGGCAATTTAAGTAATCCAGGGACCGTGAGATTGGACCTTGAATGCCATAGTTGGTCCGATGAAATGGAACAGAGAATACTCGATTGCTCCTAAGTGATCGAGTATGAATCCTTAATTGAATCTGGCTAAGAAACGCAGGGCAATCAATGTTGCCATTAATTAGCTTATGTATAAAAGCAATGTCGCTGAATCCTCTTCTAACCTCTAACAGAGGCAGATTAAGATCAGCGGTCACTTCATCGACTCTGTCCAGCGCATTAAGTTTAAAGGCACAAAACCTCGCAAATTTCTTCTGAACACTCTCTATATGGGTCTTGTGGATGTTATAAAAAGGTGACCATACAGTAGATGCATATTCAACATGAGATCTAACAAGAGAATAGTACAGTAGTCGCAAAGAATTCACGGACAAATCTGCACATGTCCTCAAGACAAAACCCAACATTTGCAATGCCTTCCCTGTGATGTGGTTGTAGGGCTCCCTGAATGAAATTTGTGAGTCGAACAGAATCCCCAACTTTAAGGGTATACTTAAATTGTATGATACAAAAAATGCAAATTAAACCCAAAATTGGTACTATTTACTTATTTATACTGGTAAATGTCATCAAAATGAAGCAAGTTTATATCAACTTAAGATTTACTAGGCAAACGCATCTGACTTTTGTTAAAATATTTTCTTTTTAATAAGATTTATCCCACTGAAATAGACACAATTTATTAGTTTTAATATTGCCTTACTGTTAATAGTTTTCCACAAGGAACAATGAGCTTAGTATTTCAAAATATTGCTTATACTTCTGTGCAATACAAATTTCATACTAGAAAAATAATTTTCGAAAAAGTACATATATTATTACGATTAATAATAATAAAGTCTCGTACTCGGGGATTCACTGATTATTCCTTACTGGCTATTGCTTGACTTAGAAGTTGAATTGTACTGTCAATGCTGAATACAATATTGGAGGTGCTGATGACATCGATGAAGATATGCCTCTTGATCAAGTTGCTCAACTTGTGTCTTGTGGACGTGTGTAATAACTTTTTTAGAAATTTCACCATTTCCTCAGTATTTTTAATACTTAAACTTTGATATATATTATTGTATTTTGCATTATCATTTTGGATGACAATTTCCCCTCATTTGAAATTACAAAAACCGAAATTTGCTATCGGGTAAAAAGAAAAAATGTAATTGGCTACAAAATTGATCATTTTAGGGATCTGTCAATCGTGTGGTCAATCGTTACCTTAGCAGCGACTTTATTTTATATTGTTGATTAATTATTATTTTGGTTTTAAGTTTGCTCATTCGCGGAATTGTCTTACTAAATACCATTCATGCTCAGATTTTAAGCCAGATATTTTTTGCCCGGTTATGAACTTGAGCTTGGCTCTTGTGTTTTTGTAAAAACAGGTTTCGTTAAACTTCCAAAAGCAAGTGGTATTCGAAACCAAGTATCCGGCCAAATCTGAGAATTTATGGTATTACCTTTGATAGTATCTCAGTAAAAGTTTTTTGAGTTTTTTAATTTTTATTTTTATATTTCCGATATTTCCAATGATTCCTGATATATTTCCGGAAATTTTTCATCACTATTTATAGTAGACAATTTTTATGTTTTAATTAATAAAAAAATAAGACAATCTGATTGCCTATACTTAAAACAAATTGTATGCTAATGCTTTAATATGCAAGAAAAAATTCTGGCTCCTCACCATTTGTAAAATTATATTAGCCCAGTTTTTAGAGGGGCACAAAAACTGCATATACTAAACGCAAAACAATTTCCGATGCACGTCATATGCTTTTCGTGACGTGGATGTTGCCAGCGTTGCCAGATAGTGATAAAAATACTGAGTATGTAATATTTTTAAAAAATAGGTATTATTTTTTAAAAATGATATTTTTACACTCCTTAATCAAACGAAATTTAAAAATTAAATATTTATTTGGCTACATGTCTTAGTCATATACTTTATTTATTCCATTACAAACTATTACACAATAATTACGCCAGTTAGCATATAGAACGTGTCGATATATCCGAAAAACTAATATACACTCTAATATTCCGTTTCCTAAGCCACCCTGTAATTCTGATTTGAAAAACAAGCGCAGGTCAATGCAGATATCTCTTCCACAAGACTTTAAAGTAATCTTGGATTGGGCGTGAAAAATCTTCTCCACTTTTAATGCCTCCAAAACACAGTCATGTTCGCTGTCGCGAAAAAATTCTGCCAATGCTTATTCGTTATATACGAGTGGCCAAGTTCTGCAGAACAAAGAATTATTTAACCTTGTAGGTGTTACTTTTGAGAATAATCTTAACTGACACAAACACATTACATACATAGCCCAGCAGCTTCAAGAAATCTTGGATTCTTTTTTCGAGCCAGAAAGTATTTCTCTCCTTCTAATCTGTATACACTGTATGTATCCCAGATCAGACCCTCTTTAGAATATTGTTCTCATGTCTGGGGAATGGCGTTCCTACCACACTTAGCAGCTTCCCTCTCTTGCCGTCCGACAAGCTGTAGGGGATTTGTCCCTCTTTTGTAGGTATTTTCACGGCTTCTGCTCTGAAGAGTTAGCCAGTATAATTCCTCCCCTAGCAGTTCCCAACAGACCAACATGTAGTGCCACTTTTATGCATCCTTTTACAGTCCAACGTGAGAGGCCCCGATCATCCCACTTTGTTCGTTCTTTCATCCCTAAAGTGTCCAGACTATGAAACCTGCTACCCGCGGAAGTTTGTCGTTCTCCTCCCAGTCTCCAAATATTTAAGGCCCGTGTAAACAAACTCCCTCCCTTTTCTTTGTCTTTGTTTTCAAAAAAACAGTTTTTTAAAATAACACTGATAAAAATACACACCAACAATAACTAGTATTACTAAAAACACAAAATTGTTATAAATAATAACAGCTGGACAGGAAGCATAAAATCAAAGAATGAACGGCAACGTCGCTAAATACGACAACATGACAATAATAAAATTCAAATTAAACCAATTTTTACAGATTTAACTGATATAAATATTCTATGTAATTGAGTTAGTATTAAAGTGAAATGAAATACTTTTGATTAAATTCATTAAAAGGCCAAATTGTAATATTTTTTACCTAGATTTTATTTCGTCACGTTTGGGGACCTGAGTATTATTTATCAGCTGATTGATGACGTGCATCGGAAATTGTTTTGCGTTTACTATAGAGAAAAATTTTAAATTTTCTGGAAAAAAATCGAATCGGCCTAAATTAAGAAAAAATCAAGGAATGTATCAAATATTGGTCGTCAAGTAAAAATAAATCCAGAAAAATGGTTAACGTTTAGTTTTGTGTTACAGAATGTTCGATTTTGTTAAAACTGTTTGCTATTAATGATAAAAAAGATTCTTTATTTTCACTTTAACATAATATTCTAAATTTAATTACTTAAAGTATTTAAAAACTAACAATAGTAACAAATATTTACCTAAACTTGTCTCAGCAATGAATGAATGCTTCGTCCCCCTATTGGATTCGAATATAAAACCAGGTAGGTCATCCCTCAATATGGTAGTTTGCTGTTGCCCATCTGAATTATGAATGTGTATTTCAGCTTCTTTTTTGGAAATTAGTGACCAATTTCCTACTACAAGTCTTGTGGGGCCAGGTTTGGAAAGTATAGGAATGGAATTGTTGGTAACTCTCACTGCAGCTCGAGCTCTTTGAAGCTTTTCCAAAAATTCTCCCCTATTTTCTAGAGGATATTAAGAAATGTTTTATGTTAGTAAGTGTTTATTACAAAAACTTTGTAGTGTGTTCGAAATTCGATGCTCCCAATGGTTATAAATAAGATAAGCAAACTGCCCAAATTTAAAAAGTATTACTTTTTTTGTTTTCTAGAAAAGTATCTAAATAGTTTCGTTTTAACGTTTTTCTTTATTAGCAGAATACGTTTTTCTTTTTCTTAGAACTACAATAGTCTGTTTTTGTAGCTAAACTTCCAAACTTTAAGAAAAAATATTGGACATATCCTTAAACATATTCATTTATGGAACTATGGCAATCTAATAAAGCAACAGCTATCAAATTAATGGTTTATGCAACATTCACAAAAAATACATAAAAAATTACTTTTTTTTTCTAGAACTGCTTAAAAATGCCCAATATAAATGTCAGGGCTGGCAAAAACCCGGGATTTTGTATTAAAGTGGGCTTTTGGGTTTTTGGGTGATTATGAGTTTTTGCTATTTTTGACATTTCTTGATGAAAATTTAACCCAAAAATTTGTTTTGGTTTGGCACTGGAAAATAAAAAAATATCTAAATGTGGATTAGATCCAGTATAAATCCACCTTAAGAATGGAAAACTTGGAAGATCAGAAGTTCTTAATGTGCTAAGCACTATGGTAGATGTTCTAGAGATTCCTTATGATGCACAATGTACAGAAAATTACATAAAAATCTAGATCCTAACAATGTTTTTTTCTTTTATTTGGGTATTTGCTTATGGGTTTTTGGGGATAGGTTTTTACCTAAATTAAAATGGGTTTTTGATACAAAAACCCACTGGGTTTTTAAAGTGGGTTTTTGGGTCTTGCCAGCCCTGATAAATGTTCAATAGATTAATTTAATTTAAAATTGAATTAAAATTATTGGTAAAAAAACACTTATTTACTTGTAGCTACAATTTATATTTTCTTGGCGAGCACTGAATATGGAACAAGCTGTAAGTTAAATTTTATTTCTAAAATAGAATTAGTATGGCTTATTAAACATATAAAAAGATAACAAACGAGACTGAAAAAAACTATTTTAGACATATAATCTTTCCTTTTTTTTTTCATGTGTACACTAACTTGTTGGTCTTTTATTTATTTTTTATTATTAAGCTAATCCTAGATTAAATAAAGCTATTTATAAATTTTCAAACTTAAAACCATACTTTGCGGGCCAGGTTGAAATAAAGCAAAGCAAAAATTGTTAATCATTTATATTCTCTTTGGCTAGACTATGCCATTTTCAATATAATGGAAGCGGTAAAGGTAACAAAATGCTAAATAAGAAAAAGAAGCCACATATAAATCAGAAAAATTAAGCCACATGAACATACAAAATAAAAAAGTCGGTAATAAAAAAGCATTCTTACCTTCAGTGGTGAGGGAGTCGGCAGCCCTTCCTTTGCCTAAAGCCAAACAAAAATTAACGATCACTTTGGTTACAACAAACGTATCAAAAAAATAAATAAAATAAATGCAGTTAAATGATGATTGTGGACAATTAAAACTAAGTAAAAAAGTTGTATTAGTTAATTAGTCAAACATTGCAAGCAGTAATTTAAACTGTTTTAAACATATTTATGTGGCACAATTTACAGTAACAGGAGACAAGATTTTTCGCAGATTCCTTAAAAACAAAACAATTGGGCATCTTTTAATTAAATTATTTCCTGTATCAATGTAAAACATTGCAGTATGTTGTATTAAAAAATAAAAAATTATAATTTTCTGTTAGGTGACACAAAACACTACAGCCTCTTTCAAAAAGCTCGCAAAAAATGGAAATTTCTCTAATTTCTCTATTATAAGGGCAGAAGTACACTACTTTGTCGTGTTGTAACGTGTCGCGTCAGAAGCATATATGTTTTATGCATACGACAGAGGGCGCTGCGACATAACAGAACACAATAGTATACACGTTCCCATACTAAATGTATAAAACCGATTCTGATACGTCACAACACAATACGTCAGACATATATAAACGCCTTTAAATTTAAATAAAATGTGGGTTTGGTATCAATTTGTGCTTTAAATTCGTTAAAAATCATGCAGACTCGCTAAAATGACACTTGTTATCTGTCAATATTGACATTTTTTTTTAAGATGTGGTAAAAATGCGATTATTTGGGGGCATTTCAAAAATTAAACTTATTATAGGAAAAAGGTGTTTCTAATGCAGTTTTGTGTCTACGTACAAAGTCTAAGCCACCTACAATTGAGTTATTATTTTTTTTTACTATTTTTGGCAAATAAAGAAAAAACACTCAAAATCTGTTTTATCTAACCTATATTAACGCCCTCTTTTAGTAAAATATTTAGTTCCTAATAGTATTTGTATAAGAATTTTTGCTTTCCTTACATCGCTTTTTTTATAAAAATATCAGAATTAGGCCGGGAAAATTTTTAAATTAATAACATAATTATGTTGTTTTAAACAGTTATGTCTGAAAACCCCAAAATGTTGCCAATAAAATACAGGAGTCACAGTTAGGTGGCTCATCTACCTTCAACATTCAACCTCATTTCATGTGTCTGGAATTTTTCCTTGTGAAAACTCAAAACTACGCAATGGATGCTGGGAACCACAAAGCACTTAATAAAAAAGATAAACAGTGAAGGTGAAGAGACTGTTCAAATCTTCGAGCATACACCTACCTAGAGGCAGACTTATTGCGATATGTCTACAACCTTTTTTCCTTGCTCTGCCTGCTGATTGTACGCAGAATAAGAGAGAAAGATTGTATTCTTATGAGTCTATAAATTTTCTCTTACTCTACGTGCAATCAGCACGAAGAGCGAGAGAGAAAAGTTGTAAACTTAGCAATAAGTCTGCTTCTAGGTAGGTAAATGTTTAAAGGTTAAAATACAAACGACACCAACAACGTTTAATTGTATGTGACGTAATTCGCTGTAATTGGTGTTTTATGTATCAGGGCGGACTGCTGTATTTTATAGTTTTATTTTTTTTTTAATAAATATTAATATTAAATATATTTTAAAAATAAAAACTTTTTTTTTTTATAATCCATAAATCTTTTTTTATATGAACAATACAATTGGTAATTTTTGAATGTCGACGTCATGCCTATGGTTTCAGGCTAATATCGCATTTACATTTTTTTCAATATAACATTTCAACATATCAAAACAAAGTCGGCCAGAACAAAATCGACTGTTGTGGTAATTGATAGTTTTTTTTTGTTTGGTATATTTTCAAACGGAATAAATAAATTTCAGTTTAAAATATTTACCTAGAAAAATACAGAACCATTGAAAAGTGTTAGTTTAGCTTCATGTTTTTGGAAATATACCCTATTTGTGGCCTTGATGTGTCGCTAGCCTAACCATCTGACATGCCGTTTTGCAGTGTAATAAAAAGCAAAAAATTATACTTGAGATATGTATTTTGGTCAATTTTTTTTAACTTTGGATAATAAGAAATAGAGGAATCTTGACATCCTGTTATTTTAATTTTGCCCTTTTATGATTTGAAACTGGACAAAATTTTGAAAAAATCAATACTTTTAAACCAGTTAAATACAGGCAAATTAAATTTAATTAATTTGCAGTAACCAATGCGTCAGCACGCACACACAGACAAGGTTGCAAAGATAGTATGTTAGTAAAATTAGGAATGTTTGAGAAATTTTCCAGAAGAACCCGTTCCTTGGCCTATAATAAAAATGTTAAAAAATGACAACCGTATTACCTTTCAGTTTTGGTTTAGCATCAAAAAAAATCTATACGTACAGGAAAATCCGGTTATAACGACATTGAAGGGACCATAAAAGTTACGTCGTTATATGCGGACGACGCTATATTCGAATCATCAAAAAAAACTTTTTTACAAATAAAACAACGTAACCAGTTATTTACTTTAAACAATCGTGCATTCAGAACAAAAAACAAACGTACACTGCTTGAAAATAATTAACAAAACGTGCATACGTAAATAACGTTCGAGGATTCTCCATCTTTTGCAAATTTTTGGACCGCAACTACCAATATTCGTCGTAATAACCGGAGCCAAAAATCAATAAACAAAATAATTTGTCGCTATAGCCGGATTCGCCGTTATATCCGGTTGTATTAACATTATTTTATATATGGTTTTAAATAAGTTAATTAAAATTTGTCATTATATCTGGATGGTCGTTAAAATTGGTATAGCTACATAGACGTAGGAGATATTATGTAAAGCAAATAATTTTTTAATCCAAAATATTTTCTGTAAGAATTAGCACCGGGATATTTTTTATTTGTAATCTATTAATGTTTTTCAACTTTAATATTATAAAAAATATTATAACACATAATTATATTGGGTAAACAAAGATATAAAAAAAATGTTATTTATAAAATCCCTTTCGAGTGATTTAAATTTTATTTAGATAAAACTACCGAGCCACTAGCCAAACGCAGAAAAAAGCGTCAACCTTCTATTAAAGACACAATTCTAAAAATACAAAATTTATTCACAAGTGTTTGATAATAATCACAGAATAATCTGGAGCGCTTGTAGCATTTTGGCAAGAATTGTTTTTGAAATAACGTAAAATGAAAGAAGTCATCACTAAATAAAAATAACCGTGAACCGTCAACTCGTAGTAATTTAAATAATACTTGCTTATCTTTGTTTACTTTGAACCAATTAACTTACCAACCATCTGATTTTTAAAAATAAAGAACGTACTCATCTCAATACATAAATCTATCATTTGTAACATTATATCATACATTTTAAAACAGTTTTTCTTTAATTTTAAAATTCAAATTTAAATAATGGATGGAATTAAGTGTGCTAAATGTGAAGACCGCATTTTATAAATTGTTTTAATCTCAGAAAAGCTTACAAACTATGATACTGGATGTTGTTAAAAACTTCACTTACTACTCCATTTTTTTATACCTTCATTCCTTAGATAATACACTCCTGGACAAAGAAAATTTTGTTTAAATTTAGCCTTTAATAAGTTTATCAGTTTTTCATCAAATTCAATCAATTTGTGTCAAGTTGTAGGCACTATCATCCCGATTCTCATTTAATACCAGGCTTGCCAAAATTTCGAACGGGCTTGGGTTACACAGGGTAGAACCAAGAAGTGCATTTTGCCCTTGATTTCAAAACACTCTGTGAAATAATTTAACGACACAATGATGAATCTTTGTGGGACATCTGTATAGGACATGTTGGGGAATGGGGATGTTATTTAATCACTTTATTATAGACTATTTTATACAGTGCAAGTCTTTTACTTGAAATAAATTGAATAAATTGAAAACCCTTCAATTAATATTTTTATCTACAACCGTGCGGTAAGTAGAGTTACACGCACTATTTTTGGTGCGGTAAGTAACACTTTATTGCACCAGTGCGGTAAAGTAAAACTGCCTGCAAAATTCAATTTTGTTGTACAGTATTTGTCTTTTTTTTTTAATTTAGAAAATTTTAATAAAATACAAGACTGGTAAGTACAACATTTTTTTGAGATTAATACAAGATAAAAAAACTAAAAATTAACCTAAAAGCGATATAAAAGCTAACAAAGCTAAAACATCATAGCTATGTTTGAGTTACTAACGTTCCCAATGTTGATTAATGGCGAATGCATGGAATTACTCTTTGGTTTTACGATATAAATAGATCATATTTTTTCTCGTAGCAAGCACTAGGCTTTTGGGGAAATAAATTTGCCGTAGCGGCTTCCACCAACTTGGAAATTTCCGATGTTTAGAGCGTATATCATGTTAAACAAAACTGGCCAAGTTCAATCGTTTTTCCGTGTCGTTTGCGAGATATAAAAAATTGAAATATTAGTGATGGCTGGATACGAAGATCGGATGAGAACGCAAAATGAAGTTATTCATTTAATTAAAAAAAAATATTCCCATATCTAAAGGTTCTGTAAGCAAAATAGTGCAGCAGTTCCGGGAAAACGTACATGTAAAACAAACAGATACTTATCGACAGTGTTCATCTTTATACGCAGGTCATTCTCCAGGAATTAAATAACGGTGATATTGACAGAAGACTCCAGTTTTGTAAGGAAATACACACTAAATGGCCCCAAAAAGTCAATGTTTGGACAGGAATTGTTTTTGTTCAAATTGAGACCAATTTTTTTTAAAGAAAATCTGAATAAAGCGAGATATTTGAAATTTTCGAAAGAAAAATTAGTTCCAAATTTGGCTCTTTTATTTCCTGATGACGGAGCTGATGGCCCGAACAGAAACATCTGGTGTTAACGAGATGGTGCGCCTCCCTATTTTGTAATGGCCTGTTCGTAATCCAGACCTCACTTCCGTGGACTATTTTTATGGGAGTACTTGAATAGCAAGTTTGTAAAACGAAGCAGTTAAGTCTAACTTAATTTGCATTTTAAAAATACTTTTAAAAAAACTTGGCTTCCGATTTAAAAAAAAACCGATAGTCATCTCAAATTTGGAACATAGTGCAAATATTTCTTTTATAGTTAAGAGCGCCACTAAAAATACTACTCGACAACAATCAGAGCATCTTTTTAAAAAAATAGCTTGTTTTTGACCAATTAAATTAATTCTATGTTAGAGACTTGTACTATATATTCCAAGAAGGCTGTAGAATTAAATTACCCCATAGCCCAGCTGGGCTTTTATATGTTTATGTCCAAAACAATTTCTGAGCTCTACCAAAATATAATAATTTAAAATAAAAACCAACCTTTTACTTATTCAGTGTTATCAGTAATTTTGTAGGAATGGCAAATTAGAGTAAAAAACTTACCACATATTTATTTTTAATTGATCTTATACTATACAAGTAAACCAAGTTGCAGCTAAATAATATAAATATATTTATGTCGCCTTTTTTTAGCTATTAAAAGCTTTCAAATCTACCAAAATATAAATTTAAAGCAAAGGCATAAGGTTATTAAGCAAGGAACAAATAACAAAAACACATGCAATTTTAAACACTTGATTGGATTAAACACAAATGTGCACTATATTTTTAAACCTCCGGGAATTAGAACATAATAAAGATAACGATTTTTTCAATTACCAGAAATAATTTAAGAACGTACAAGGATAAATATTAAAAAGTACAGTAAATACACATTTGTGACAGATTCTGTTAAAATCAGTTCTGTAACAAGTAACACATAAGCTTATTATCTATATAGCAACCTAATATAGACTAGGGATGTTGCGAATATTCGCATCCGCATCCGCAATTGCGGAACTTCGGCATCAATTTGGACATCCGCATCCGCTTACGCATCTGCAATAAATCTATGCGGAGTTTCATGCGGATGCGGATGTCGTACAAATTGCTCTACAAAAAAGAAATTAGGTGGGGCCGGCGAGTGGCGCGTGCATTCTACCAGTGATCATTGACCAATAGGAGCGAAGATTCCGTTTGGTGACAAGTTCCGACTCCGACGCATTTGTTATTGCGTATACATGTAACATACATGTTTAGTTTCGCTTAACATATGAACTCTATGAACATTTCGGTTATTAAGGGTTCCTAGGGAACAATTGTTCAGTAGCGCGGGTTTATTTCACGAACCTCTGCGTAACAGATTTGACCCCGAAAAGGCGGCAATATTGCTTTTTATTAAATATAATCCTTCAATTTTTAACTTCCACGCTAATTGATTAGATAGGTAATAAAATTATTAAATAAATATTATTCTTGCTATTTTACTTCTGCATTGAAGATAATTTATATTTTGACAGGGTTAAAATTTTTATTTCATGAAAATATATTTTAGTAATATATTTTAAACTCCGGCTTTTTTATAATTATCATTATACCAACAATTAAAAAAAAATCAGTAAAATAACGAAAACGAACAAATATCAAAATATATTTTGAGGACAAATAACTATTGTTCCATGCAACTGCAATTTGAAACCCTCCCGGAAATTTTCATGTTGTCATAACTTTGAAACTCAATATATTTACTTTTGGACTACAAAGAAAATGTATTTAGGACTAAAAATTTTACTTTTTTAGAAATAAGCAAAACTTTACACTTTTACTTTTACAAAAATTTAGCAAATACGATTATTAAAGAAAAAGTTTGTTTTTTAATTACACAAAATTTTTCAAAATAGAATATGGTATTTTTTTTTATTTTGACTGTATTTAAAAACAAAAGTTTTATATAAACACATCAAGGCTTTATTTTAAGGATGCCGGGTATAGTAATAAAAAATATATTTTGCCAAAACAGATTCTCAAAAAACTTTTTTAAAATAAATATATGAAATAATATGACAATTATAATTAATTATATCAAAATAAAACTTTTATTAACAACAAATTACTATTTGAAGCAACTAGTATAATATTGAAGTAAATAAATATTAAAGTAATCAAAATGTAAGATTATTCACGCAATTTGGATTATTAAACCTTGCATTCATTAAACCCATAATCTTTTACGTTTCTGAGATCTACAGAGTGTCGCAGAAGTAATGGGACACAGAGCAACAGCAGATTCCTTAGGTCAAAATAATGCAATTAACGTAAACTTGTCTTATCACAAAAATAATAACTAAGATACAGGGTGTCAAACTTTTAATTTTGTTTTCGTTTTTTCGTAATAATTTCTTAACTAAAAGACATAGAGGTACAAAATTGAGGATTTGGGGGTTCTTTGAAGCAAGAAATTCAAAGTCGTGCGTACTTTTAATGTTGCCAGTAGAGGGCGCCAGCTACGGTCTACCCCACTTGTTTTAGATGGCATAGCTTTTTTAAAGCCTAGTGTAATAACCTGTTTTATTAAAAAAGAAGTGACTATAATTCCCGCTTCGTCAAAAATGTATACCTCATTTAGGTCTCTAAGAGCAGCTGTTTTCGAGATAAACGCACTTTAAAGAACCCCACAACTCAGCAAAGTACCTAATATTTTTCAACACGCCGATTTAAAGTCTCCACGAGCACAAAACCCGACGACCCCTCTAACCCCCCCAAAATCACACTCAAAAGTCTCCAAGTCAATAGTGCCCTTTAAGGCGGATTTTGGGCGGGTTAGAGGGGTTTTTGGGTTTTGTGCCCGTGGAGACTTTTGATCAGTGTGTTGAAAACTATTACTTTGCAAAGTTTGAAGACAATTGGCCAAAACCCATTTTCCACAGGTAAATTGCGAGGTCCTTTAAAGTGCATTTATCTCGAAAACAGTTGCTCCTAGAGACCTGAATGAGGTATACATTTTTGACGCAGAGGGAATTATCGTAACATCTTTTTTAATTAACAGGTCAATATAGTAAGCTTAAAAAAAGTTATGCCATCTAAAATAAGTGCAGTAGTCGTAGCTGGCGCCCTCTACTAGCAACATCAAAAGCATGGACGAATTTGAATTTCTCGCCTCAAAGAACCCCCAAATCCCCAATATTGTACCGCTATGTCATTATTACGAAAAAACGAAAACAAAATGAAAAGTTTGACAACTTTGGGATAAGACAAGTTTATGTTAATTGCATTATTTCGACCTAAGGAATCTGCTTTTGTTCTGTGTCCCATTACTTCTTGGACACCCTGTACATACTAACTACTAAAGTTATAGCACATTTGCCCTTACTCTCTTCTGCACTGTTTGTGCAAATACCGTTCCATGGAACAAAGTATTACTTTCAGAATTTTTTAGGAAAATAACTTTGGTGTTTGCGGGACTAAAATTTTTAAACTCAATACACATTGTGTACCTTATCACAAAACTTATTTAACGATTTTTTTCTCTGCTGTCGGACCGTCTTCTTTCACTTACCACATTCTAACTTCCGTAGCTGGTGGCGACTAAAACCCGATAAAAATTGTAGTAGTGCACTAGAACCAGAAGCACACCATCACCTATTTACTTAAACCTAAAAGGCTGATAGCTCGGCAACATTGTCAGACTTTTTGTAGCATTCCGTATCCATAAGGTGCTTGACAATTAGTTTAGTGGCGAGTAGGCTATTTAAGCGTATTTACTGTATTTACTTTTTAGGATCAACTTTCTCACTTACTAATGAGGGTACGTGATTTAAAAATATGTTTCTGCAATTTGTTGGCATGTAGCAAATTTAACCATGTTTTAAAACACCATATTTTTTTGCCCGAATATTAAATGTACATATCAAATTCAAACTCATATTATAAAAAAAAACCAGTTATGTACCATAAAAAAACCTAAAAACACTTACCTGTAGTATCAGCACCACCTTCCGGAGATCCGCTGGAATACATTGTGGCTAGCTTTCCATCCAAAATAAAGCGGAACCAACCATTTGAACCGTTGGATAGTTCCAGGGCAGCAGCGTCACTCCAAAGATAAAGACAATCTCTACCGCGGCAAATAGACCAATCTCGCCAGTGGTAAGCCTTTCCTGGCAAAATCTCTTTGGCATCTTCAAGTCGTTGTTGCTCAATAGGCTCTAAAAATGAAATAAACATTTAAAAGTACAAAATTGAAAATTTTAAATTTAAGTTTTGCATTCATTGGCATATTTTTAAAGAACATTAACACAACATTATCAATTAACTAGCTTTATTTTCCTTGAACTTAGCAAACTTTAATTTGGATGGTTAGAAAACATTTATTGAAAGTGACTTAAGATTAAAATTTGTAAAAGAATTTTATTGTAACACAACATAACAACTTCAAAGATCTTTCGGATTCTTGCTATTTATAAACAATATATTGCCCTGTTTGACAATATATTCTGGAGAATATTTCAAAAAACATGGGAAAAACATGCTGTATGGGCTTAATGTATCAAATGTAATCATTTGAGTTTGAAAATTTTAATTAATTATATGATCATCTTGATTATAAAGAAAAGTAATGGTTTCTTTGAGACAAGTTTAGAATAGACCTAATCGTGTGAATAATAATAAACAAAATACCCACCTTCTTGTGAAGTTTCCCCTTCTTCGTTTTCTTGCTGTTCTGGAGGGGCAGCTAATGCTTGGACTTTAGTAAAGATTCCTAAACGGGCAAAGTGATCCAAAAAGAGTTTTTGGGCTTTAACCATAAGATCTTGTATGATCGTTAGAACTACTGAATGACCTTCCTCATCCTCCTATAAAAAATATTAGATAAAAGATATACATATTGAAACAATATATAACGTACTTTCTGTTAAATAAAAGCAACAAAACGCAGAGGGTGACTGTTATGCATGTCTCACTCAAACGAAAACAACAGGGTCTTTCCATTAAGTTAACTGTCTTGATAACTTTAATTTAAATGCTGCCATTCTAGAGGTAAAATTTACAATTTTTGAATACTTTTACACTTTGCATATCTATTAGTGCATACCGATGCTAAAGTATTTTAATAAAATATCAAGTATGGTGTAATTTATATATGGAGTAATTGGTTATGCTTGAAAATCAACCATACCTTAAAAACTGCTTGCCTTGGTACACAGGCAGCTTTAGAGGTTCATTTTGCAGTCAAGGATGAGAACATTTTCTTTTTATAGTAAAGGGATACCTCACATAAAAACTTAAGATAGATTAAGGTGAACAGCAGTAATACTATTTTTTTACCACGCGTTTATTAGCTTGGTGGGTATGTATGTATGTATCGGAATCTTTCAACGTAATTTTTACCTATTTCAAGAAGTCTGATTAACTTAAAAATTTGTACAGAGGTCAAGAGCCGATGACAATACAATTATTTCATAACATTGTTCTTATGTTCTGACTAGGATCATCAGAATAAAAAGAAAAAAATATCTACATTAGTTTGCAGGTTACGTGTATATTCACATAACGACGGTAAATGTCATTTTTCTTTATCGATATTTTTAGAAAAAAATTCTTACCACTGTTTATTTAAAGCAAATAAATGGTACAATCGGCGATTGAAAACTCGGCCGATTTAGCACATTTTTTGCCCTATGAAAACTAGGCCGGTAAATATTTTATTATCTGTAATCACACTTGTAAACTTGGCCGGTGGTCAAATTTTGTCAGGTACTTAGGTTCTGGTTGGTCATGGTCACTTCTGGTTAGCAAAGCAGCAGCTTTTTATTTTCCCCCCTTAATAATAAATACAAGTATGTTATGTCTTAATGGTCTTCAGTGTTTCTGAATAAATGTCTATAACCTAAATGTTGTTACATTTTTATAAACAGCCCAGTTGTCTTATTGGATTTACGGATCGTTCTTTAACGACCGGCCGAGTTTACATACCTTTTTTTGGGTCATATTATTATGGTAGGAATTTAATTCTTATCATCGGCCGAGTTTTCATTTGCCCCATTTAAAAAAAAATGTTTGAATTCTTAAATTAAGCGTATTACGATGGACCGTTTCTAAGTTTTGTGAATAAATTTAATTTTTGGAAAAAAATTAAAAGGAATATTGAAAAAAAAATATTACAAACTAATTTTGAATAAAAAAAAACTTTGAAAATATTGTAAAAAAAAATCCAATGAGAACCCTAAAATTAAAAAAAACTTAATTTAAAAAACAATAATTTAAACATATATACTAAAAGTCGAGGCTTTTAATTAGGATTACTTTTGATGTTGTTTTGAGACTAAAAGATAAAAAATACTCTTTTATAGCAGAACAAACTAAAAAGTAAAAACTAATCTTTAAGTATAAAGAGTTTGTGTTAGAGTGATAGATAGTCCCATAATCAATTATGATTAATTTATTTAGAATAGGATTAAAATTAAAATTAAGTTATTAACAAAATAATTTAATTATAGTAAAAAAGCGTTTGATGCAACTTTCTATATTTTTATAATAACTCTAATTTTGTAAATAGCTACCAATAAAATAATTTTAATATTTCTTATCAAGCATCCTATGCTTTTTTACTATAATTGAATTATTTTGTTAATAATTAAATTTTTATTTCATTCATATTCCAAATTGATTAATCATTATTGATTATTGGGCTTTCTATCACTGTAGCACAAATACTTCATTCTTAAAAATAATTTTTTACTTTTTAGTTTGGTTTGCTATAAACACTTTTTTTAGTTTTTTGAATTATTTATTTCAATTTAACCTTATTTCCCATCCCCTGAACGAAAAATTTAAAATATGGACAAAGATTTTGATCTCTACTTTCATATGCCGTTTTCAGAATTAAAATATATCGTGCCGCCTTAAAACGGTGAGCCTCGCAAAAAAAGCAGTTTTTGACGATCCCTAAAACGAAAACTATAAATCCAATAGAAACCATCTTCCGCTAAGTTAAACTACACATTTGTACCTATCATTTCACGAGAAATTACTCCTTAATCTATATACCAAACGAAAATATCATTTTTTAAAAAAAAGGTCCATATTTGGCGTTTTTTCGGATTTTCTCGGCGGGAAATGTTCGGAGAAAGTTCTATAAAAAAACCATTTTGTGGGTTTTTTAATTCTCTAAAAAAATCTCATTGACACTGTCTATAATAGTTTTTGAGTTATACGCAAAAAAACAAAAAAAATTACCCTTTGTTTACGTTTTTTATTGTTTAAACAATTACTGTAAACAAATTCGCTGGGGACAAACCCGGAGTTTACATCTATTTACCATGTTTTAAAAGGTTGCACAGGTTGTTTCCGGCTAAATTTAAGTGTAAAAATGAGCACTTTTTTGCTCTGTTGATTGGCCTAATTAGCACTTTGTGCCTATTACTATAAGCATATTTTAAATAAAAAATACCAATTTATTGAAATTACATGTTTCTAATGTAACACTGCATTTGTTATTATCTGCTAAATTTTCATTTCAGAGGATTAGTAACGAATATAATAAATATAAAAACCAAAACGGAAAATCATGTAAACCTTAAAACATACTTTTACCAACTTGTGATTTTTAAAATTTTAAAACCAACTAATGGTAATGTTGTTTCTCATGGTTCTCGACATTTAGTTTAGGTTCTGATCTGTCCTTGGCCCAATAAAATGTGAGTTATTCAAAAACTTGAATAGTTTAAACACATTGAAAATGGACACTCATTATGAAGTCGTACATTTATTTATGTTGTCATTCAAGATTAGTTAACTACTGGAAACCCCCCAAAGTAAAAGCAGCAAATGCGGTAAGCAACTTATCAAAAAACTCAACAGAAAACTGACCAGAGAAGAATAAGGTATAACAGCACGCCTATCATGCAGGTAGGCGCGCATTGTACGAACAAATAAGCTGAACGGTGTCGACTGAACTAACGGAGAACTGCGGGAAGTGCTGGGCCAGCAATAATTCATCTGTAATGATAATATTTGTGCCTATTATCATGCGTTTGCTTGTGTAGTTTCTTTTTAAAATTAGGTTTAGTTTGATGAACCTGAAGCTTTTAACCTGTAGAATGACAGCATCTTGTCAACCCTATATGAAAGCTTTTTACAAAAACTGTAACAATAAGTGCATTTTTTCTTAGCCAAACTCAAGTTATGTTTGCAATTTGTTCTACTTTTCTAGCTAAATTATTTTAAAAAGCTATTTTTAAAACAGTGTGTGGAAATAAAAGTCCCGATTTAATTTACTATATTCTTTTCCATGCCACCAACTAAAACCTTATTAAAAAAAAACTGCTTTAAAATCTTGCCATATTCACAAAGGCTAACAATAGATATGTTCAATTCTGCTATAAAAATTTAGGAAATTCTGAAAAAATCTCATTAAGATGAAATGGCCTATGGCAATATGTCACATGACAAAATTATTTTAATTTTTAACAGAGTAAGCTTTAGTAAAATCTTGAAAATGCTGGTTGACTTATTTCTAAAACGCTGATAGGTTTTTCAAACGGTGAAGGTTTTTTTTTAGGTTTTCCATTTCTGCAAGTTTTTAAGTTAAAATTTGATCTTGTAACTAAGGTATATTAAATTTAAATTAAATCCATTAAGTAGTTTAAGCATGTTAGTGAATTAAATTTTAACTGTAGGAACTAATAAATAACAACTTAGAAATAAAAAATTACAAAGGACAAACAAATGTATCCTGGAATCAGGGGTACATATTTGTATTTTTATTTAGGTAAAAAAAAATATTTGCCATGATTATGAACAAAAAGTCTGGCGACATATTTGTATTCATACAAATACCAAATGATTTTCTTAACAATTCAAATTTAAATCAATCATATTTAATCCGCTGCTATTTTTACAAGCACACATAAAGAAAATAATATACAATCAAGAGTAAAACTAAAAACAACGCAAAAACGCCAACCAATTAAATGAAAAAATTTTTTAATGCTGAATCTAAATAAACATTTTAAGAGCTATAAAAGATAACTACATTTATAACAAACAGAAGGAATAAAGACGCTTACCTCATTATCAAGGACAGTGGCAATAACTTCAACCAGTTGCGTTCCAAAATTTGGTGTTATCTCCAGTAAGCACAGCTCTTCAAGCAAATTCGGTTGAATATAATGTATCATCTTTTTGATTAATCCTAAACTTGATTTTCGAACACTAGGTAACATTGTGGATTGAAATGTGTTACAGAAAACTGGCAACAGTCTCTGCAAGTATACTGGTGCCATTTCTGGGTCTCCTTTAGGCTCTATGGTGTCCTCGGACTCTGATTCAGATTTTCGGCTCCTATCTTTATCTAAAGATACCATCCATTCCCCTAAAAATATTTGGCCATGATTAATAAAAGTATTACATTTCTTACAAGAGTTACACCACTTCCACCAAGTTTTAAGCTAATTAACAAATAGATAAAAAAAACTTAAAATACCTGGTGACTGTAATATAGCTGCCACTTCCCGATGACCCTCATCCGCCCTTTCTCTAGCTTTATCAAGTGGCGTTTTGCCATCTTCATCTCGCAAATCAGGATTGGCACCATACCTTAATAGAACCTTAGCAATTGTGGGTCTTCCAAAACATGCAGCATAATGCAAAGAGGATGATCGTTGTCCTTTGTTAACGTCGGCGCCCTTCTCGCATAAGTATTCTACCATTTCTTGAGTTCCAAAAGCTGATGCCCAATTAAGAAGAGTTTGACCAACGTCATCCATAAAATTAACCTAAAATAGGGGGTAAGGGTTCTTTAAAATCATAAAAAGTATATAACGATTCATTAATATGTTTAATATTAAAAATAAACTGATCATACAGTGATGTTAGGACAATTCACTATCGACCCTAGACAAGTCGGTTCCAGAAAGTTACTGGTCACTAATGGTTGATAATCAATGGGGTGAATTTTGGGTTAGAGTAAAGACATATTTATATTATTTTCTCAAATTTGTACATATTTTTTATTTCACAAACCTATTTTTCCAGATTTAGCTAGAGGAACTATTTGTTATAAATATTTATAGATTTAAGAGAAACTAGTGTAATAAAAAATATCGTGAATTAGCTTACCTCAACGCCACCATTTTCAATAGCTTCAATTAAAGCATCTGTATCCTTTGATCTAATACAATCGATCAACTGTCTATGAGATTTTTCAGCTGCAGAATCCATACGTCGTATTCTGGGCATAAGCTGGCCAGAAGCGCACGCACCTGGTTTGCCAAGAGCTCTTCGTCCCTCAAATAGCAGCACTAAAAGTAAATCAACCAATCGCATTGAATCTAAGGCGCAGCGTTCATCTCCCTTAAGCGATTTTTCTATGGCGTCCAGTAACTCAGAGCGTAGGAGATCCTACAAAGAACAAAAACAGATTTTTAGTTTTTAAGTACATTTTTACTATTGAAAAGACCATGTTGAGTACTCGCCAAATATTATTTACAATGGAGCCGCTTCAGTCCTAGTCTATCGGTACTGAGACTGGGTGTGCTCAGCATTATTAACTTCTACAAAACTTGCAGATCACCTGAAACAAAATAGAGAAAAACCCAAAAAAAAACCTAAATAGCCAAAAAATCTATCTACGTTTCAGTGGCAAGCCTACCACATTTTTACCCACCGCTGTGTTCGCACATCGATGTCGTGGTTGGGCCCAGTAGGATCTTTTGTAACATGCGCTGTAGTTGCCGGTTATCGGAAATTCCAGCCGCTAGCGTATGGGACGGGATCCGAGGCTAAGACGAACACAAGGCTTAACTCAAGGTATTAGCATACCAGGCTGATGAGTGAATGACATCCTGTGCCTTAAACAGGTGTCTCCAACAGTGCCTCTGAGATACATACCGACCTCTCGAAGTATCTAGACTTCCTTCCGTAATGCGGGGCTCTGCCGTGGTGGACTATTACTTCCCTAGCTTCAAACAGAAAGCGAAAAGAACCGCTTTCATAGGAGAAAAGTGACAAAGATCACAAGCAGACAAGAGTGCGCCGACCGAAACGGGAGAATCCGTTTCACTATACCGGGAGAAGATGGCATGACGGATCTAATCGTCTGCTCGTCATACTTTCCAGGAGGCAGGGACACTAGAAGACATATTGTGCTCGTGTCCGGCAGCGGCACGAGTAAAGGGAGATAACGGAGCTCTTTCCCAGTTTGATATCAGTATCATTAGAAGTCTAATCCTATTGGGAGGAATATAAAAAGGTGTGAGCCACAATAGACCGAGCGGTCGCGGTAGAGGGCGTAGAGATCGAACGCTGTAAGAACAATACCGATACGTCACGGTCTCATATGGCAAACTGATATAAAACCGTGACGTATCGGTGTTGTTCTAACAGCGTTCGATCTCTAAAAGGTCCACTCACTTTAAACCTAACCTACCACAGGTTTTACGATAAAATTAATTAAAAGTTAAACTAAAAATTAAATAACATTTGAAATAAAAATGTTTACAATTCTGATATAAAAAGAAAATTCTAAGATCTTTTTATCATAATTTATGGCGTGATGCCATTTATGAAAATAACTTATCTGAAAAACGGTGGCAAACGTTTATTTTGACATTTTTGGGTTTTTCTTTATTTGTTTCAGGCAATTCATAGATTTGATGGGGCTAAACACACTCAGCCTCTATACCCTAGGATAAGGTCCGAAGAGTTCCCATTCCCAATCTAAAATTATGTTCAGGAGATGCAAAAATATACTTTAAAAGAAAACTAGAAGAATGTACCAGTAAATGGAAATATAAAATTATTTAATAACTTTCTGTAAATTAATTTAAATGCAGCCTTTATTACATCTTATTAAATTTCTATATTTATTTAATTAAAAAAAAAGGTGGTATTGGCATGCATTTTAAGGTAGAAGGTATTGGTAGTAAACAGGCGATATATAATGGCTAAAGAAACATTTAGCTTTCATAGGTCAGCTTGCGCCCAATAAAAAACTGTTAAAAAAAGTCAATCACTTCTGGTCACTCCAGCTAAATTCACATTATTATTTTCACTACTCCTCCATTAAACTTTGGAAAACACCATTATAATTTGTTTGTCGACGCCATTGACAGTTCTTGGAGATTTGCACCCAGGCACACAACAAGGGCGCTAGGTGGCAGAAAGGTGGAACTAGATTGAATCTACTGAACAGGCTGTAGCAAGTGATGAAACGTCAAAAATCGATCCAAGTAATTTCCAATGCTAATATTCGCCTAGCTGTTTGATCAATTGGCGCCATTTATTTTAAGAATACATTTAGTCTTTATCTTAACAATATTTTCTTTCAAAAAGTTGATTTATTCACAATAACACAACAGAGAAACAGGTCATTCAACGTAAATCATAGTCAATGTATCCAATACTGTCATTACTACAACTAAGGCATCTAAATATGCACGATTTTTGTAACATAATAGTATATCCATGGAATGCGACAAATGATTGACTGTAAGTGCAGTCTTAACAAATCTATTTAAAGACAGGTGGATAAAGATTTTAAAACTGTTATTAACTTTAGTGCATCATTTTCAAGACTTAGAAAATGAAAAAAAACTCTACAAAAATAAATAAATAAAGAGAAAAGTGCATTAACAAACGATTCAGTATCAGTTTTTAGCCGCCTGCTGATGTAAATAAATAGTAGTAATAAGTTTAAGACAACTAATTATATTCAGTTAGTCGGTACTTAAACTTGTAGTGCTAATCAAACTTATGCACATTTTTGTAAATTGAAACATGCTTTACATCCTAAATACTATGAATTTATTAGGTGGTACTTACATGTGTTATAGTGGGTGAACCTCTACATAAAGTTGACAAGAGGCTTATAATAGTTGAAACTGAAGCTGCAGTGGCTTTAGAATCGGGAACTGCAGCGGCTGCATTACCAGCTGTTGACGATTTTCCAGGTGTGCTTTGGGTACCACTAGCGGCTGCTGGACCAGCAGCATTTGAAAGGCGACTTAACAGTTCATTGACTAGGCCTGAATAATAAACATTACCAAATACACTGATAATAATGGCATTTTTAATTTAAATTTAAAACATCCAAAACCGAATATAGGGATAAAGTGAAATGTATCAAACAGAAACAGACAACCCCTTTAACTGTGTGAAGAAGTGAGAAAAAGCTTCGCAACGTGTCGATGATTCTATCAAGCGCTGTTTCGAACAGTGAAAACCGGTTAGGCATACTGCCGCCCGCTTCCGCCGGCATATTTATTACTCCTCATCATAAGTCAACCTTCATCGAGCGTACGCAGTTGAAGCTATTTTGGCGCGTATGTCCTAGTTTAAATTCGATCTCACTCTGTTTTGGTAATTAATTTGTTTTCTTTGTTTTCTTATGTTCGATTTTGTACTTTCCACAGCTGTATATATTCCACCATAAATAACACAAAAAAAAACACTTGCAACATTAGTCAAACTTAGAAATAAAAATTTTTTAAGGTCATAAAAGAAAACGATATCCTATTGAACAGTTGTTCCTAGGCCTGTAAAGGTTTTTTATTTTGTTAAAAATAATGGTAATAAAGAGTGGTAGAGAAATAGTTTTATATATTTAGAAACGTAAATTCTTGAATGTAAACTGAATATAATAAAAAACTACAAATTAATAGAGCTCTTAACGTTTTGGGACAAAAAACAAATAAAAAAAATCATATGTGCCTCTGGTTACTTTGCAGGAATTTAAAGGCTATATCTTTGCAATGACCTAACCCTTGTTTACTTCTAATCCCTAATCTTTAATATAATATAATTATGTTGTCTAACAAACATAAACATTCTTTAGTAAAGCAAAGTCAATGATAAAAAACAAAATGTCCTTAAGTGTATATTTACATTTCAAAGACAATTTATTTAAATATCACATAAAATATTTAAACACTTGTAAAACACAGTTACAAAACAAGTAATACTTTATAAAATAAACAGTTTTTAAATGGTACAAAAGTTTGTTAGAAGCAACTACACACATTATGTTAATGTTCTTGATGATCAGAAAATGCCATGTAAATATAATGACAGGACAAGAGGGTCCTAGTCCTTACAGTAATGTTATTTACGAAGTTCCTATGTACTAAAAGTAAATTAAAAACTAAAAATTTACAAATTGACATATTACAGTACAGATGGCCTAACAATATCTAATTTCCCAAGGAAGGAAGGAAGGGTCTATACATATAAAAAAGAAAGATACAGCGGTACTTACCATGCTGTGCTAATGGTGCTGGATCTACTCCTCTTCGTGTAAACCTATCAGCGACTGAAGCAAAACATCTAAGTGCTCCATCTGCTACATGGGGATCTTCATGCTGAAGTAAAGAGCTTAGAGCCTGTAATAAAAGTGGTATATAGGTAAGCAATTATCATTTTATTAAAGCTTGTTAGGACAGCGTTTCGGCCCAAATAGGCTTGGACATTATCAAGTATATACGCTTTTCAATATAAAGGTAATTTAAAAAAATTGAACCAACTTAAAATTATTATATAAAATTTTTTATGTATACCCTAAACTACCCAACAAAAACGAAATCAAAAGTAGGTACGAAACAAATTCGGGGCCTACATTTTTTAAGGAGGTTCTCTAGTTTAATAAGTTCAAAAAATTGATTTTTATTTTTTTGCCATAAATTGTTTTCTTAATATGTCTAGAATATGGATCTTTTTATTATAGTGTATTCAGTGTATTTAAGCTTAAAGATTAAAACGCCGCAGATTTTTTTAATTTTAGATAAACCAATTAGCTGATTTTGTGGAGGGAGTGAGGGTCCATTGTTTCGAGGCAGGTAACTTTGGTTCTATTAAATATTTTTAGCTAAAAAAAATCGTAGGTCCCTGATTTGTTTAGAACCTACTTTTAATTTTTTATTTCGTTTTTGTTGGTTAATTTAGGGTATATAAAAAATATTATTTCATAATTTTGAGTGAATTTTTTTGAAATCTGTTAAATTTTTTTAAAATTCCCTTTTTATTTCATAAATTTTAGTTTTAACAAAGAACTGAAATACTTTTTTTGTAACTAGTATTAATATGTTTGTTTTAAATATTTAAAGATTTTGTTGAATTTGACCAAGGTCTTGAAATGTTTCCCTTTATCACCACTTACCAGTCAATATCATAAAAACCTCTGAACCAATTTTGATGAAATCTTTACTGTTACACAAAAAAAGATATCACAATCTAATTATTAGTTTCGAAAAAATGTGTCGACAAAAATACAAACACCTATAAATGTGTATATTTGTTTGGAAGCCTCAACAAATTATCATATGTGAAGATTTTGCAATGCCTACAATATTAGATACATAGATGTAAAATTGATAACATCCTTTTTTTTTAAGTCAGTTTAAAATGGACAAAAGACACAATTGAAACTTAAAAGTATGAGTTTTAATTGGAAAAACACTTTCTCTTCTTGATTTGTTTTGTACTACAACATTGAAACACAAATTCACAAACAAAAACATTTACTTTAAAATAAGAACACCAAAATGGTTTATTTTTATGGTTGATTTAAAGAATAGAATAGAAAAAAGCTTTATTACCTGAGGAATTTAGAATTCTTATTGATAAAGCAGCCAGGTGCGGCCAATTATTTTTAAAACATAAACAATCAAAAAATTAAAAAATTATTGACACTATTTTAGACTAACAATAGTGTTTAACATATATGTTAAAAGATAAACTAAGCCAAAACAAAAAACAATGTCATTAAATAAAATTAGGTAAAGAATTTATGACAGAACACAAAAAAAAACAGACAAAAATTAAAAGAAATCAATAACAATGTACACAGTTATTATTAGGTTAAAATAATTTAAAACATAATAACTACTTATTTTTCTTGATAAGGATGCTCAAAGAACAACGGTTGCTGCCTTGTGAAGAAACAAAAAAAAAATTGAACAATTTTAATATGTCATTTTTCCTTAAAAACAGTGTTAGTTAGTAAATTGTGAAGTTTTTTTTTTTGTTTGAATTTATGCAGTTTGTTTGGAATGTAGTAATATGTAGCAATGTTTAGTTACTTTGGATTTAGTACCATTTGGAATTGTTAATTCTGTAGTGTATATAAATAAATAAATAAAAATAAATAATAAACAATATAGATATGTATCAAATTGTGGATATACATGGTTTACATCCTTCAGTGATGAAGATGGTAGTCTAAGGAGGCAGATTTTAAGTTTTTTTACTTGAGGGTCAATCCATATCAAATCGACCAGGCGATTGTTTCGACCATCTCCGATTTTGATTATTTTTGGCACATTTATTCTGCTTACCAAAAAACTGAAAAATTTAAAAATTTTAGAATTTTTTGACTACCGGTTTTGGTTTTATGAATTTTTGAAAATAAATTTGTCAATTTTGTTCATGAGGGGTTCCTAATGCGCTTAATATTTTGAAAACTATTACAGCCACGATATGAGCGATACCTTGTTTTAAAGGTCTTCTAAATACCTTTAAAACGATGTGTCAGTAAGCTTCATTTTTTTGAAAAAAATTGAGATTTACGAAGAAAAATTTTTTTTTCAAAAAATCTCAAAATACTCCTATTTTTGATTTTTTCAAAAAAATTATATATTTTTCTTTATTGTTTTCTGAACATATTTGCCAAATTTTTTGGATTTAGAAATGATGGGTTCTTGTTCAAAAAATTATCAAAAATACCTATCTCAATTAAATTTCCTATTGGTAATTACAAAAAAGTGCTACATTTAAAAACGTGTATAGCTAATGTAACCATGATATCTTGTTTTAAAGGAATCTTTAAAACTCATTAAACGATGTATCCTATGATAAATTTTAATCAAATATTATTTTATTATTATTAATTTTAATAATATTACCTATATCTACTAAACTTAAAACAACAAATATTTTTTAAAACCTTGTTTATTATTAAAGAGAAACAACATAATTTTGTCATAACACTGTTGGACGGTACAAACATCAATTTGTAAAACTAAATATATATATTATATATTATATATATATATATATATATATATATATATATATATATATATATATATATATATATATATATATATATATATATATATATATATATATATATATATATATATATATATATATATATATATATATATATATATATATATATATATATATATATATATGTAGCTTTTTATTTAGCTTCTTTTTGTAAGATAGCAGAGGAATCTTCCATTTCTCTTTTTGAAATATTATATGTTCACCCAGTGGTCGTATTGGGATGAACTTTTTTAATATTGAGGTTTGATCAATTACCAAAATATCGGCAGGTTTTGATAAAAGAACGATGGCGCAGGTCCATGTGGATGTAGGAAAGTAATTTTAAACTCTCCACTTATGTTTTTCCCAATTATACAAAGCCCAGCCACCAGAAATTGTCATATTGAATTGTGACAAATCCAGAATCAATTTTCTCAATTTCTGTTGTTGCCAAAAACCAGCAGCTGAAACTAGTTCATGAATGTGTTCCTTATAACTCAAAGAAAAAAAGGTTTAACTAAAATTTTGCATTCTGATATGGGGATTACAGCATGTAATTCTTGTGTTCCTGGTATTGTTTGGGCATCAACGAATCTTTTCTCAAGATATTTTTCGTGGTTTTTGGTAGTCATCCGTCGTACAAAATTTAAAAACAATACCGGGGAATATTTTTTTCTGCAAATGCAAAAGATGTTCTGGGATCATAATTTGCTCTTCATATGGTCTGTGAAGACGGTTTTGGCAGCCAACTTTACAGTGCCTGTTTTCATCACAGGCACTTTTTCCGTGGGAAGTAGCAAAAAAATGCCATTCTGCTTTAATTCCAAATTCCTTAAAATGGTGACAAATAAGTTAAGAAAGTTTTATTTTTATATTGTGCAGCGCACCCATCGGAAAAATAAAATATTTTGGATAAATTTGTAATTTTTTCCTGCAAATCTGGAATCAGTTGGGATAAAAATAAATGGAACGCAACTGTATTATGAACTAAACAGTCGGAAATAAAAACATAATTTAAATAAGTTGGATCCTCGTTATACTCATTCTAAAATAAATGACAAAAGCGTGCAATGGGCCTGGGTATTTGTCCAATGATAGGACTGAACTGGTCTTGTAATACAAATGAAAAATTTTCAAAGTAAAATCACAAGTTATAAGGGCTTCTCCTATACTTAGAGCATTTTTAACTTCATTATAATATTCTTTTGCATGTTTGCAAAAAAAGAAAGTGAGATTTTAGTTTAAGTAAGTCTTCGGTAAATTCATCAATAAAATCATTTGTGGATTTGATTGTCTCCTATATTACACCTGTCTACTGTAATCCGCTTTTATAGGTCACAGTGTCAATCAGCTTCTTCCTCAAATTTATCTTCTAAAATAGTTTTTAAATTTTCAATTCCAGGGCACATTTCACATGTGTCCAAATAACAGTCAACACCCGGTGGATTACAAATCATTTTGCTCTAATAAGGGATTGTAATCAGGAAAAATAGGCTTTCCTTTGGTCATCGGTAATTAATTTGTTAATTTTGACCCCATTTATCATCAGCTTTATGTTCTGGTGAGTTGTGCAAACACACACTGTGTGTGTTCCGCTTTTTCCGGCTAATATGCAATTTTTAGGTCGCAATTCACAAAATATGGATAATCCGATTTTTATATTAGGGTGTTTTTGTTTAAAATGCAAATAAATTTTTTACATTATTAGCTAAAACCAATCTTTTTTGCAAGTATTCCTTGGCTCCACCTTCTTTCCTAATTACAACAAAATCTTTTTTCCAGGCATCATCTCTACTAATATCGTCCCTTAAATAAAATGAAGAAATAATTTGAGCCACGTTTTCGTCAAGAGTTTTGCCGGGCTTTGGATTGGGTGTTGACAGTATTCCTTTTTCTTTCACAATTTTTTTCACCATTCTGGCCATGTATTGTGAAACACCAAATTTGTAAATTTTTTCCCTGGTCCAACTAATGGGAAGACAAGATAAAATGAGTATTTTTTCAGTTCTTTTTGTTACTTTTAAAAATTTTTTCCTTAATTGTCTAATTACTTCACATTCATCCACATTGCACTGTTTTCTTTGTCATTCTTCACTGAAGCGATACTTTTCCATCAATCTCTTCTTTGTCTAATGCAATTTTCACCTTCTCAGCCTTTTCTTTTGACAGACGTTTTCGTTTTATGGGTGATAAATTGGAGAGACTGATTTAAAAGTTCCAAGGGACTTATCTTCTTCCATTTTATAGTCAGAATCGGCACATCCCAAACCAGAGGGTCTGTAACAAAAACGATTAATTTAAAATTATTTTAAATGTTAATTTTTTAATTTAATAATTACAAAAGGCAAATTAACGGTTTTTTTTTTTTTAAATAATAGCTTTTATTGGATTTTTCTAAATGGCAATACTACTTGCTATGAAAAAAAAAGTACAACTGGCAACGCGTACCCCAATTTAAAGGGATGAGGTCATAGAAACACTCGTCAAACCTTCAAAAGAATTCCGCCGGCTGCTCTCTTAAATCCTACTTTGATTTAATGTATATGGTTAATACAAATCACATTTTCATATCTTTGTAAAAATTCATATTTAGTACGAAATTTTGCAAATTAGAAATTAAATAAAAAAATAATTAATAAAAAAATATTATTTTATTATTACTTACCTCCTGGTTCTGGGATGCCTGCTCTTGTGAAATGTTCTTGAGATTTTTATCCTGCAATTATCACATATTTTCATGCCACTTTACACCTTTTAAACGAACACATCCACTTTGTTACGCTTAGCTTTCCAATGTTTATTTGATTTAAAGGGTTGCAACAAAACGCCGAATTTTCCACTTTTGCGTATGGTCTGCATTTTCGCAGTTTTAGAAAGAAATGACAAAATATAAATACCAATGCCCTGTCCTTCCTTTTCGTTTACTCTAAATTTTCCTGTTTAAACAAGGTTCGAAATCTTGAGTGGGAATTGGGAGAACATCAGAAGTAAAAGGGGCGTGATTTTAAGATTTCAGGAACAACAAGCTCATTTGGAAAATATGTTTTTTTAGTTTACTGCTGTAAAAATAGCTTTGTGTATCTAAAATAAAGAAACTAACTCTAAAAATAATAAAAAACATTCACCTGTACACATCCAGGTAACTGGACATCAGCAGGTTCCATTTTGGTGCATAAGCGTGAAACAACTGCCATGGCAGAATGCAAGGTATCTTTGTGAACCCCTTGCCCATTATCTCGAATGAATGGGAGAATGCAACTCAAACCGCCAGCATCAAAGACAGCGCCGGCTTCTCTTGTGCAAATAAGTTCCAGTACCTAAATAAAAAAAATAGTCAAAACAGAAAATACCACAATTCTTATACCATTCACGTTATCATAATCCATTTCTTATAGTACTTGCATAAATAGTTGCAAAAGCACGATTTATAATATGTAAATGAGATTACCTTTACGCACTGCTCAGCTAAATCTTTGCTTGTTCTACTGGATAGTTCTACCACCACTAAGCGATTGCAAATTGCCTTGATGGCGCCATCTATGGCTACAATACGTCTAGTACATTCAGCTGACACATCTAGGTAGTATGTTATAGCACGAGCTGTTACCTAAAGTAGCAGAATTTTTTTAAATTTTTACTCAGTAAAAATTTAAATTTCAAATAATTAGTACATTGGGAAAAACTAATTTTTGAAGTGTTTAATTTAATAGCCGCACAAAAAGTATGAATATGTACTTGGTATAGTAAATATTGGATAAGGGCATTTTTAAGATACCAAAGTTAAAGAATATCAGAATACCTGTTTCGTGTATTAATTAAAAGAAAAAGTTCTAAACATAAGTTTGATTGATTCTTAAATTAATGGAAATTTGGTATAAAATCTGATTGAGATAGGATTCCTATTCTGTGAGGTTTTGTGAATCGCAATAACAGATTTTTTTGAGAGAGCATCAATTAAAAAAATATAAATAAAATAAAAGAACATTATATAGTTAAATTGAACCATATCTGGTTAGCTAGAACTAACTAAAATTGGCAAAAAAATTACTTGATTTTAGCCAATTGGACAAGTTATAGGAGAAAGTTATTTAATTTTCTAAATAAGAGAAAATGATCATATTAAAAGACTCAGACTATCTTTTTTTAATTTTGGGAATTAGGACTGGTTTAAAAAAATAACTTTATTCTGCACGATTGCAAGTCATGGGTAGAAGTTAACAATTTTTTTAAATACATTACTAGAAAAAATATCATACCAGAAAAACAAAACAACAAAACCGAAATAAAATGGGTTGGTAAATAATACCGGTCAACAAATTCTTGGATAGAAATAAAGTAAACAAACCTTGTTTGGCATTAATATATTCAGGGGGGCAAGGAGGGATAGTTCTTGTAAACACACTGCACCGGCAACATTGATTAAACACACTGAATAACATCACTCCGAAAATAATAACTTTTTCAATGTTTATGGCATTGCACCAAAAATTATATTTTTAAAAACGAATGATTCTTTATTGTTAAAAATTATTTTTAAAGCCGAAAAACTATTTTTGTTTATTATCTGAAGTGACAAACAGATATGACATTTACTTTAGATGCTCAATTCGATTGCTGTTGATCAAGTCAGTTTACAAAACGTGTTATTGAATAATACAACCTACTAGAAAGAGATAAAATAACATCGAGGTGCCGTACAACACCTGATATACTATCATGTCATATTAATAAATGTTTATATTTAAATCGATGTTCCCTATATTAACACAAAAACCAATATTTTTGAATAATTTTATTACATTTTCAGGGTAATTTCCTGATTTTGTTTTTTGAGATCTGGCAATCTGTTTACGTTTTTCCAAAACCAAAACAAACAAATAACTATACCGAACACCCTGCCTACAAACTGGCGTTGCGTTAATTCTAGTCCTTGAGTTCGTTGATACCGGTGCATAGTATGAAATTTATACAAGCTTAAAATATTGTAAAAATTGTATTTATCTTTAAAAGTATAAATTAAATGTGCACAAATAATAACTTTTTATTAAAACATACAACAAAATGTTGACAAATTGTCACTGTGAAATATACATCACTCTGAATTACACATTTAAACTTGAACTATCCCAAAACTGTAACAATAAATAATAATCTTGAGATTCAGATTAGAACCAGGACAACATTTAAAATATCATGTAAAACAATATTTAGTTGGCTGTTACTTACTTCGAGTACATTTTCCGGAGCCTGATCGTCTAAAAATATTCTGCAGAGTGCAGGCAAAAAGGTTCTTGGTGGGCAGCTTTCGAAACATCGATCAACATTATCAGACATAAGAAGAAGCATGCATAGTTGTTCCAAAGCAATGAGTTGCATATCACGCTCATCGCCCAGGCCACTGTTCAGCCATTCCAGCAGGGTTTCAGGATCTGGATCCGCCATCTTCTGTAAAATTATAAATGATTTAAAATGTTAATTTTTCGTTTTTCTTTTAGAAAATTAAATTCGTTATTAGGATCAAGAATACAGAAAATTATTTAATGCAATATAAAAAAAAATTGTTTCATATCCAGTAAGAAATAAAAAATGAATTTATATTTTTATACCTCTGATAAAGTTTTTAAAATAAATTTAGTTTCCTGTTAACAAAGCTGAATCTGGAATAAATTCGTTTATAATTCAGCAGTAAAAGTGCTCAGAACCATGGATTTTTATTTTTGGTAATGCTAGGTAGTAGATCTGGTGTTATTACGACTGTTTTAATGGAGTAGATGTCTATTTTGTATTGAATTTTGTACACATTCCGAAATAACGATAACGAATATGCCGCACGCGCATCGCGAACGATATAATATATCGTTAGATGGATGTCAAGTACAATAAAAATGATTTTTACAATCTTAAAGACTCAGCAACCTTAATATCTGACGAATCAACTTAATTAAAGTAGTGATTTATACGGTCGAAAGACTAGAACTCACTACATGTATTTATTATAAACTTGACGCTCTCGTTCCCGCTGCTGTTGCAGTTCCCTTTCGAAAGTTAAACCTATGGTGATAAAGGTCGTTGCCGAAGTTTGCTTGCAGTTCAGTTCTGTTGTCGTTCGACTTGACCAAGTTTTAATTTATTTTTCGTTGATCGTTCGCTGACGTTCGTGATAGACCAATAAGATTGCTTCTTTCAGTCTCGCCATAGTTATGCGCTATTGAATTGTTGTAACACTTACGGCCGAGTGATGATCGCGTTGTTAAATTTAGCAATGGACTTAGCAGTTTAGAATGTTTAACAAAATGTCATTGTCATTGTTATTCAATGATTTTAGTAGGCAACCTGTTAAAATCTGACATTTTGTTAAACATTCTAAACCGTTGTTAACTTTTAACAATTTGCTAAGTTGACAACGGTTTAGAATGTTTAACAAAATGTCAGATTTTGACAGGTTGCCTACTAAAATCATTGAATAACACTGACAATGACGTTTTGTTAAACATTCTAAACTGCTAAGTCCATTGCTAAATTTAACAACGCGATCATCACTCGGCCGTTAATATTTTCAGGCTTTATTTCCTTCATTTTAAATTATTTTCAATGAACATAAACCAAGGAATACATAAACATCAACAAAAGTGAATAGTATTTAGTGACAAGTAATAGTATACTCTGACAGTTACACCTTAAATTGAAGGTTAGGAAAGTCGACATTAAGTTTATAAATTGAACAACTAATGCAACAACGCCATCGAAACGTAATGTTTTACACATAGGGTGCCTGCGGAATATCACTTTTTAAATTTTCTCGTTTTAAATACGGAAGAATATAAATACATTATAAATTGTCGAATAGGTTGGCCACTTTTTAGTCAGCAAACTCTTCTCTATAAAGAGAAAAGTTGATATCTGTAAATCAATTAAAAAAGATTTTCAAAAAAATGCCTTTCTAATTTTTTCAACATTTTTATTTCAAAGTTTGCACATCGACTTAAAATTATATTCTAAACAGCTTTTTCAAATAACTTTTTTAGATATCATGCCGACTAATCTCACTTTTTGATATTTTAATTTTTATAATTTTCAGGGTAATTTTCCCAACCGTCGCCCATGAGCCGAATGTCATTATCGATTTTTAGGTTACTGAATAAGCAGAGGCGATTGCCAAAAAAGGTTTTTTAATTGTTCTAAAAATATTTTATTTTCCTAAAATGTGTCCAACTTTTTGGCGGTCCTGTAGAGGTATTATATATAGAATTGTTAACTCTTTTTGCATATTTTCCTTTATTGTGGTGGTTAGGTATGCTAACACGTTGCACGATATTTCTGTAAATCTTAACTGATTTAAATGATTCATTTATTTATTATTTATTTATTTATTATTTATAAAGTTTTCTTTATAAATTTATTATTTTCATTTATTTATTTTTTTCATTTATTTATTATTTTTAAAGTTTAAAAAATAAGAATTTAACACTATAGTTGAAAGTATTTCAACTTTATGTTTTAGTTACGTAAATAAAAGTCAATGTAAGAGGTTGATCTGTTTAGACAAAACAGTTTTTTTGTACTCTTCAAAATTACTTTAAAACATTTATAAAAAATATGAATTCCTTGACATCGCCTTCATATGAAAAAAAAACATTTTGCCTGAAAAAAGTACATTTTGTTTTAAAATAAATTCAGAAAATGATAATATAATATAAAAAAATATTAAATGTTGATACACTGAAAAACAATCGTTTGACACCATCTTAAGCTATAGTAAATTCTACAAGTTAATCGACTTCCTATTTATATAGTTATTTTCAAATTGATCTCAATAAATAATTGGTATTTAACAATGCAAATTATGTCACGTATCAGTTAATAGCGCGTAGTACCTTGGTAAGTTTTATGGAGAATTATTAAGGATCATGTGTTTTTTTGTTAAATAAATAATAAATGTGTTTGTTGAGGATAACCTTCACACATTTATCTTTCAATAGCATTTTTTTAAAGTCGTCAGAGGTCGCCCGCGATAGCGTCTAACCATTTAAAAATGAAAAAAAAAAAATGTTACAGGATTGGTGATATACCGAAATTAATAAGTATAATAAAAGACCTATGCGAATTAATATTTTTATACCAAACATGACAACAGTAACATAACACGTTATAACAAAGTATATAGCGGTTTTTTTAACATACTAACCGCGTTTCACTAGCTTAATTCATGGCTAATAAAAGTTATATTTATTTAAAAGATTTTTTTTATTCTTTAAAAGCCAAAGAACCCTTTTGTCCGTATTTCAGGCAGATGTTTAATACATAAACCGAATCTAGGTGTCATGGCAGTTAAAACGTGTGGTTAATTATTGGGTTCAGCTTATCACATAACAATTTTCATAGCATAAGTCAGCTACCAAATAAAGGTTAGCTATCAATTAAAGCTCTACAACCTTGGGAAGAACCAGAGCTGGGCAGGAATCGATTACTGTTTAAAAATAGGATCCGTGATCCGGATTCGTTTTATAATTTTAAAAGGATCCCGAATCGATTCTTTTTTGTATGGATCCGATTCCAAAAGGAATCGATTACTTTCAAATTACGCCCCTTTTACGGCACACGCGTAACACCCTCGTTTTATTGGTTTTCTGAATTTTCATAAATGCCAATATGCGCCAATTTGATTTTTTTAAATTTTGGCCCAAGGATCTTACTCAGTATCCTTATTATCCCTTACATCTCAAATTTGAGGCAAATTTTACCCAAAATTCTTAATCAGCATCCTTATAAACCTTTATATCTCGAATTTCAGCCAAAACGGTTTGCAAATGCCAAAATTAGCTTCATATTTTAAACATATTTTAAACTGGGATATAAATAAATAGATAGATAGATAGACTGTTAAATAGTAGATAGATATTTACACAAAGCAAGTTGAATAAAAGCTTTTAAAAACCGCTTTACGCGACACCTACAAAATATCAGCTGATCAACTAATTAGTAAAAGTGTATGATCTCCTTGGAAACGACAGTACTTTGAATATAACCACTAATAATTTTACTGTGAAATTTATAACCAACAACATTTTTACTATAAAAATGTTGGTGGTTATATTCACAGCGATATCATCTCTAAGGGGACCATCCTTTTATACTAATTAGTTCATTTTTTGGTTTTAATATTAGCGCCGCGTTTAAATATATCCCTCTAATTGTTACTACATATTTCGGAAATATAAACGGAATTTGTAAAACTTCCTATAAAGTTACAATAAGGTGTCCCATTTATACGATGCTTGAGGTCATCTTAAGAATCTCTCAGATTGTTTTTCTTCATTTCAAAAATAACATATCTAAATTTAAAGAAAATTCACCTAAAACTAAAACCCCATACTTGGTGAGCCGTATTAGTTTAAGAGCAATAGCATTTCAAAATGAGGCTAAAATTATACTTCGCGGATCCGGCGCAGGACACTTTGTATCATAGTTACCATCCATAGGTATATAAACTAAAGATAACCCGGATTAGTGATCCGATAAATAGGAATCGATTCACTGGATTCAAATCCGTTTTTCCATAAAAAAGGAATTGTGATTAGTATTGAGGATTCGATTCCTTTATGAGGATTCGGATCCATGATTCGATTCCTTTTTTGGAGGATCCGTCCCAGCTCTGGGAAGAACATGGAAATAATAAGTCTGTTTTTTATTCAGAACTATTTTACACTTTTTGTTCCCACCTAGTCCTAAAATACATCTTCGATAAGAGCGCTGACGGAAAATAAAATGTAAAATGGTAACACTATTTCTAAATAAGACACAGGCCTAATATAACAATCGTACCTTATACTAATGTGGGCAATTAGAGTGGTTCCCTTCCTAAACTCAACACCTTTTGTTTATTTGTTTATAAAAAATGTAACTATGATTTTCCCAGCTTTAAATATGAGATTTATTAATAAAGATCATATCTTTTTGATGACAGATAACAAAACTATGGAAATAATGACTTAAAATGTTACCTAAAGGATATTTTTAATATGACTACCATAAATATCCACTGTTTTAAAACATGTAAAGGTTGTATTAGCACCATTTTTCTTAAATACAAATAAACAGTGTTGTGTTTTTTTTTTCGAAAAATACCCATGTGGACTTGTAGACTCTATGATGTATGATGTCAGCTATTTTTGGATTAAAAATAGTTTTTAAATACATTTGTTTTAAAGCTTATTGCAAGAATTAGTCATATTGTGATAACAGTTAAAAGTCATACAATTTCCATTTAACGAGACATAACCTATTAATGGAATGATAAAGAAAAATGCAGTCCCTTCCTGTTTTAGTTCTTAGTACTTTATTATTGAACTAGATAAGTTAACTTTAATTTAACCGGAAAGTGAAATTTAAAAGCTTCCGCAGGTAGATAACATAATAAAGATTATGATAGGTAGAACAATTTTCTTTGATATTGTCAATTAAAAACCGAATTTGAATCGATTTTATTTTATTAGAACTACATTTTACTATAAAATGTGTAGTATTGTATGTCTTCCATTTTTAAGAAAAGTATGTGCTGATATTTTTATTACAGACAGCATTATATATTGTTTTAGGTACCAAACTGAAATAAAACATTATAATTGACTTAAGTATTTCTTTAAAAAAAATGTAGCTGGGCCAAACAAAATTCCAAAACTTCACATCATATTCCTAAACCGATCTTTAGAAAAAACTATCTTTAATATAAGTAGGGAAATTTATCAGCACTTTCTTTAGTCTTAAAGAACAACAAAAATTGTTTAAAACCCAAGTTAAAAGCCTCCAGGTCAATAAAGCATTCATTTTTTATTAGCTCTTGTAATGGCTTAAAGTTGTGTTTAATTATTATTTTTAGATGAAACTTTGTTTTTACCTTTAAACTGTCCTTATGTTTCTAATTCCAAATCTGTTTAAATATTTTTATATATTTAATGTTGATTTAATAGTTTTTATTTTTCTCAATACTTATAGTTTTTCATTATATTTTAACTATTATATATTTAATATTAGTAGTTGTAAGTCTAGTATACTTATTATTTTTAGTGTTTTACTTGAATGAACTTAATTGACAAAAACTATTTTTCTCTTTTAACAGAAAGTATATTTAAGATTAATATCGAGTTTTTAATTTTGATGTTACATCTAAGGTTCCTCATCAACAATTTATTTTATGTCAAAATGCATCTAGATGTTTTATTCCATGTATTTATATTTGCTCTAAACAAATGATAAAAACATCTTTTTTTTACTTCCTCATTACTTTGCTCCTTACTTTTTATGGAAAGTTATTATAAGATGAAAAGTCGAATATAATTTTCTGCTAGATAAGAGATTTTTATTAGAAAGTATTTTTTTATTGTTACATTCTCTATAAATTCACATTACAAAAAATAATAGGTAATCTTTATATCAATATCTAAAAAATCCAACTAAGTATAAAAAAGCCAAACTGTCCCACTTTAGCCATTTTACTTTTTTTATGGTTTACGACATCCCAAAGAAGTCCCTCAATTTTTCAAGCTCAATTATTATTATTCGATTTGTCCTTTTTGGCTTCAGATGATGCACTATTTTATTTTGGGAATAAATTTTACAAATAATTAATGGTGTTTCTAATAAAAGCAAGAATAATCTGTCTCTGACTGATATTTACAAAAATACCATCACCGCCCCACCGCTGTCAGATGATAATTATTATAGTACCTATTATAATCTGGTCATTTTCGATTGAGAAAAACACCTAGTAAGTATCCTGGTTACTGACTTTTTAAAGCAATAAAATGCATTTTTTGTTGTTGTAACTATGGTTACTGACCTTTGAACCAATGCAATACATTCTTTGTTACGGTAATTTTCTCAATCAAAAATGATTATAGTATAGTGAGAAATTTAAAGTCCATAATATTTCCTAAAATTTTGGTGACAATTGCAAAATTTTTGTGCAAGCTTGTAGGTGTCTCTCACAGTGGTATAGAAGTCAGTGACCCTGCCTAGCACGCGAGCGACACGGGTTCCATTCCCGATGCCGAAAAGACATGACATATATGCCAATGCCCATCGCCGCGTCGAAACACCGCTTCTAACAAACAGATTTCCCTAACAAAAAAAAAATTCCAAAAATTCCAGAAATTTCCGTCGTGAAATAAGCGAAGTTAGATGTAGATATGTTTTATGTTGTGGCGGTTTTATTTATTGAAAAGACATTGTTGGGTATACGCCAAAGTATACTTTCTACAAAGGGACCGCTTCGGTCCTGGTCCCGGGGTACAGAGACTCAGTGTGTTTAGGCCTATTGATCCCTCGCCCGAAACAAAAAAAAAAAAATCTAAATACTTACATACGTGTCGGTGTCAAGTCCACCAACATTTTTAATAATAAAATAATATACAAAACAACTGAGAATTAAATATTATTTAAATTTGAAATTGGCAAAATTTTGATATAAAAATTATAGATTAAGATTTTTTAAAATAATAAATATACCAGTTACATTGGATTAACGTCCTTTATGACATTATGTCAAAAAATAACGATCTCAGAATCTTTATAATTTTTATATCAAAATTTTACCAATTTCAATGGGGTGGGTTAGATGCAAAGGGGTAAAAGAGACATATTTAAAAAAATTAGTTAAGGGTAAAGTATGAAACTTAATAATACAAAAAAAAACTTTTTGGCAAAAAGATAAGTGTGTGTCGCTAAAAATGTTTTCTTAAAATCAGATTTTAGCTACCCCTTTGCCAAAAAGTTTTTTTTATAACATTAAGTTTCATATTTAACATTAAATCTAATTTTTTATGATGAGTCACTAGTACCCAATTGCATCTAACCCACTCAATTTTAATAAATATTTAAGGGTTGTCAAGTGTAAGTTTAGTATTGATACATTATTTTTATCTTGAAAACGGTGGTAGACTTAAGTATTTAGATTTTTTTAATATTTTTTCTGTTTTGGGCGATCTGCAAGTTTGGAGGAGTCAATAGGACTAAGTACACTCAGTCTCTATACCCTGGGACCAGCACAGAAGCTGTCACAACAAGGATTTTTCATTCAGCAAAGTAAAGCGATCCCAGGCACTGTAAGTAATTGGAGGGGTGACCTTCAGTAAACTCAGTGTACCGTTGGGTGTGGTTCGGAACCCACGTTAATCTGTAGGTCCCGTCTTGATAACATTATGCAGACCTAGTTCAAAAGTAGTAGTTATTTGTATAACTTTTTTGGTGGCGCTTCCGCGTTGTCCAAAGGGTAACGTGAAATGCAATATCTGCATGTTTCAGAGCTTGGGCAGCGTTGACGGAATGAGAGGATAAAAGGGGTTAAACATCTACAAACCCGGTACCCACAGTACCTATTACTTAGGCTTTATATAAGCCTTCGTCGGCTGACATAAATTTTAGTCATGGGCCCACTCAAAAATCAGATGTTTAGAATATTATACCAAAATGTGAGCTTAACACATAAAAAATTTCTTGCTCACCATGTTTACTAAGGAAGAATATGAAGTCAAATATTCTTTATTTTATAAAAAAAAAAATCTCCTTAACAAAGATTATAAAATTTTACACTAAAAGACCAACATATTAACAATATCAAAGTGAAAACACATTCAAGACAAATTTCAAAATTATTTCTATATAAAAACTGTATTTATTTAAACTCTTAAAGATACAATGGATTTGTAACCTATTTATATTGTTTGTATGTGAGTGTTCACTTTTAGGCCTTCACCAGACTAACTGTCATAATTAGGTATAGTTGAAAGCATTTGTTAATATCAATAAAGAATCTGATAATCTGTATGTAATATATAATGTCTTTTTACAATGCAGTTTTTTAGTTTAGGGATGCTTTGTCTATAAGTACTGTTTTTACCTAGGACAATAATGCCATTTTGAAGTCTGAAGTTTGAAGAAGCATGACAACTAGATATGATACCAATATTTATGTACCGATATGCCGATGTATCATATTGACAAATATACACAATACACAATTTTTTAATGTTTTTATAAGTGGGATCAAATACTTACCTATATATTAAATAAAATCGGAAAGTGCATGTCAGGGACACCCTATGTGCGTTAAGTTAGGGTTCTATAATCAAGAGCTTGTTTTTTTTTTTACTTTTTCTAACTGTTTCTGTCTTAGGGTAAGTAAATTCTAAATGGAAATTAATAAAATATATTCTTAAAATTTTAAGACTATTTTAACAAATAAAAAAAACAGTAAGTAAAGGAAAATGTTGCATTTGTAGCAATAACTTTCAAGAACTATTTATCAAAAGTGAGTCCTTTGCCAAAGAAGCTACAATAAGGAGTACACTTCAAATTAGTTTAGAAAGACAAATTGATAATGTATTTTAATGAGAAAACTTTTGTATTGCCAAATTTTAGACTCTAGAAATTAAATACTATTTTTTTTCCAAAAGAAACTAGTAATTAGATTTTAGCAAATGTAAAAAATATACAAGTCAGTA